>JASPKZ010003851.1:2117500-2198633 GCA_030220185.1 Diploptera punctata
CTTTGGTCCAAAAATATTGCTAAGAACTTAATTCACGACTCATCTATGAACTCAAGTACATAGAAGATCTACGTCTGAGAATGCTACTACCCCTTACCAAGAGCTCTTAAACAACAGGAGAGAAAAACAGAGAATGATAGGTGCTGATTTCTACACCTCAGGAGGTATGCTGGATAGAAACTGGACGAAAACCAAGCAAGAGCTAAGGCATGTTGTAACACGATACGCGATACACGGCTTTCATCATAAGGTGTGCAGAATCAAGAAATATCACGAACCTAGCGAGAAGTGCGTGTGTGAATTGTGTGGCGGACAGTGCGACCGACATCATATACCGAAATGCCCAAGAAACACGAAATCGCTGAATGACTACAGCAATGACTAAAGAACAGTTAATGTCCATTAGGGCGAACCTTTCATATCATTATTATTATTTAACTCATGCCCCAAATGGGACCCAATGACCAATCACGTTTCAATGAATTTTGTTTTACAACCAATGACGGTCGTGTTTTACCTCGCAATTTATCGAATTATGTTTATCAAAATAAAGAAAGTTTCTCCTTTTTAATATTCTGAACAGGTCAGAACATTATTTTGCAGTGACTGACTCTCCAACAAATACATTGAAATTTGTAAATAATAAACAGATTCCTTCGACCTACACATTTGATAATTGTCTGTTCAATAATTGTGTTTTTAAAAAAAATATTTTACTGAGTTGTTTACTAAAGATAATAAACAACCTATAATGTTGTTTATAATATGCAATTTGATGTGTTTAACTATTTCTCCACTAGAGTGCATTCTTACAATATTACGATCCTATTTGGCAATAAATAATATGATTGGGTTGCAGTGGATGAACAAATGAAACATAATCAAACATTTCTCATTTGTTTTCAAACATCGCCGTTTACATTAAATATATAAATATTTTAAAATAACTGTATTTAAATAATTATTTGTGAGTAAACAGCTTAATTTTATTTTTAGATAAAATAAAAGAATCTAGAAAAAAACTGGAAAGAACATGTTCAAAGAATGAAAGATGATCGGATTCCAAAAATTATACTTAATTACAAACCAAGAGGAGACAGGAATGTTGATAGACTGAAAAAAAGAGATGGATTCAACTTTTTGAATGAGAATCTATGAGACCGAAACAAGCCACATGGGCTTAATCCGTCATTGTTCATGATGATGAGTGGTCTTTATCGTCGTCCTCCTCAAGAATTAGACCTGTTGGCTGTTCCGACTCAAAACTGCTCACGCCATCTCTTTAAAGGTCGACCTATATTTTTTAACCCCCTCCGATTATATTACAAAACAGTTGTTGTGTTTGACATTCGTAGGACAAGATCTCTCCCAATTTTTTCTATATCTTTCTATTAATGCTGTCATTGGTTCTATTTAATTTATTCCTTTCTGATATCAGTACTTTTTTTGTGATCCAATAAATGCATTTTCAGTTACAAAGCGAAGAAATTTCATTTCTGAAACTTCGATTTGTCTTAATTGGACGATGTTATGAATCAACCGGCTAAGCGCCATTTAAAAATGAGATTTTGATGTCATCTGTTGCACTGGCTCATGAAGTAAGTGTACGCACACTTTTAGCGCCAAATCTTTAAATATAACCTTATTATTAAAGAAAATGTAAACACCATCAGAGATTGTGTTTTGCAACAAACCAGATCTTCGTAAATGTTAATATAGATTTTACATCATGCAGCTAAGCGTAAAAAATTCCCGCTCTTAGATTATATTGATACATAACTGTCAAACAAGGAAAATAACTTGCAATATCCAGCATTAGTTAGGCGCTACAATAAATAGTGAAGATTGACTTAAACATTAAACTATTTTCCTCGAAACTTACATAATGGCACATAGCCGGTTGATGCATAACGCAGTTCAATTGATGAGAGATATGTGTTGAACTGTCACAAATAAAAAGAGTGGCAATGCAACCACTCTATATAGTTTTAGCAGTGGGTACTATTCATAATAACGTTAAATGATAGACGTGCATGGTAGCTTCTTGTAGGAAAACCAGAGGGAAAACGCCCAGTTGGCAGACCAAGAATGAGGTGGGAGAATAACATTAACTATGATTTGATGAAAGTAGATTATACAGGGATGATTGGAAAACATTGGCTCATAATAGGGATATATGCAGAGCTTATACCCGCGCGGCCATGGATCTACGGGTTCGATAGTGCTAGTGAGTTAGTTAGTTATGGGCCGCATGCAAATACATTAGTCTCTACTCAAATTACTTCCAATCACTGGTGAGCTGACTCACCGTGAGCAATTGCTGAGATCGCATTAACGGCCGACTTACCGGTCATGCATGAAAGTTGACGTTTTCGTAATATTGGCAACGAATTACCCAGAATTCTCAGCGATAAAACCACTTCCGTTATTTTCGTCTGCTATAGAGGAACGCATTTACGCTTACGTCCCGCAAATAATACCGTATACAACGACGTCTGCGTCGCGCAATATTACGCCGATTCTCCTGTTCTTCCAGTTGAATTCTTTGGTAGACTCTATCAAATTCCTCTTCTCCGCGTATACCGAAAACATGATCGAAGTCTTCAAGGTCCGACATCTTGGATAAAGCTGCAAAGGTTTCAAACTACATCGGTTACCATCGGTTCCCTTCGGGATTTTCACGATAAGTTTCTATCTTGAGCTATGATCTTAAGGTACCTCGTCAGGTAGCTTACAATTATTATCGCATGAATAGATTTCTGAGTAAGCAAAACGTATTTAGATAAAACTTTCTCAGCAGAGAACGCCTTTTACTGTCTAATGCGTTCAAACATTCGACCCTTAGATTTCCTTCCAGTGGTTCTAACGTCCGGGTGCACCTGCGGTAGGGAATACCAGTCGCGGGAAGTGGTGCGATAAAACATCCTGTTATGCTTTTTAAGCAATAGATTTTTATCTGTTTACGTGATTATAGTCGGATCGGTCATTTAGATTACTGGCGGCATTAAAGCCAACTGTTTCCCTCTGGTTTAAAAAAAAAATACCTTGATACTGCCAGGTACAGCCGGGGAGTTGTTTCTAAGACGCCGCTCCAATCACCAAAAAACTGAAAACAGTTCTCTACCAATAACGTCTTCGTATTTTTAAATGACGTTTCTACGTCTACTCCACGTGGTTATAATTATCTTAACAGCGTTGCAACTTTTGTATTTTGCAGTATCTTTAGTTGGTAAAAATTTATTCTATTGAATAAAACGTGACAACGCCGCTTGTAATAGAATAGAATAGAATAGAATAGATTTATTTAGCCTGGTGGAGTTAAGACCATGTGGCCTTCTCTTCCACTCACCAGGACAAACATATGTCATATATAAATACAAAAAAGTACATACTAAACAATGAATTATCTGTCAAATTGAATAATAATGAAAATAATGTCTAATCCATCCATAGTAATTCTGCCCGAAGGCAGGTCCTTCACTGAAATTATAGCATTTTCATGCTATGCTTGCAGCTTTACTAGGGAATTGTGTAGGTGTGGTAGCTTCCCGTTGCTTTCCACACCGGTGAAGGATGATGATGATGGCCATATGATTTCGGGGACCGTTTGGGCCTTAAAGTTTTCCTGACATTTTTCTTACAGGTGAGGAAAACCCCCGATAAAAACCTCACCCAGAAAAACTGCCCCGACCGGGATCGAACCCGGGCCCGCTGCGTGACAAGGCAGGACGCTACCTCGAGACCACAGCGGTGGACCTTGTATATATCCATCCGTAGTAATTCTGCCCGAAGGCAGGTCCTTCACTGCAATCATAGCATTTTCATGCTATGCTTGCAGCTTTACTAGGGAATTGTGTAGGTGTGGTAGCTTCCCGTTGCTTTCCACACCGGTGAAGGATGATGATGATGGCCATATGATTTCGGGGACCGTTTGGGCCTTAAAGTTTTCCTGGCATTTTTCTTACAGGTGAGGAAAACCCCCGATAAAAACCTCACCCAGAAAAACTGCCCCGACCGGGGATCGAACCCGGGCCCGCTGCGTGACAAGGCAGCAACGCTACCTCGAGACCACAGTGGTGGACGGTGTCTAATAATACAATAAAATTAAGTACAATTAAAATTAAATTAATGATAGAATGAATACAGAAAGGAATAACAGCTCGAATCACATAAAAAGAAAAGAAAAAAAAAACAAAGTAATAAACTATAATGTAATAATCTGTAGCTTATTATGTAAATATGTTGACAAATCTTAAAACTATTTTTATTAAATAATGAAAAAACAAATTATTATTTATTAAAAAGTAATATTAGTGAGTTGTTTCCATTATTTAATGAATTTCTACGCGTGACCATATATTTAGTGAGTAAGTAAGTGAGTTGTTTTTGTTAATAATTTTATTTTCAATTTGTTTCTGAAAGATTGTAAAGTTTGGCAGTCTCTGACATAGGGCGATATGCTGAATACTTATGCGTACAAAATAGACCTACCTAACCACAAAGCAAAGCGTCTCTAAACTAAATGATCGAGCCGACTATACCAGAGCTAGCGGATCCTACATCGAACCCTTCACGTGCAGGACGGTGCACTTGCATGGACGAGGGACAGGAACAGTAAGGAACACAACATCAAGACGTGACCAGGTATAGTTAGGCGCTGTAAAAATTGTATAATACAGCAGACAACACAATAAAGTAACTAACAAGGGAACTGTGAGCCATTGCATGTCGAAACCTAGCTTCAAATTTCTCCCAGAGAAACGTTGTGATGTACCAAAACCGCGTACAAAATATTATCTGCCATTTTTAATGTCCTTGTGTGGTCAATTCATAATTCTTGCATACGTTTTATTTGTGGTATACGCAGATTTGATGACGTTACACCATCCCTGGGACAATTGTCATGACTTCATCTACAAGATCGTAGAACCATCCATTCCCTATGCCTTCTCTATAACATATTACACACATCATTACCTTATTATTTATCAGACCGCTTCACTAGACTCTCTGATACACATAAATTAGATACCCGATCCCTTGAGCACAGTGTCCTTTATATCCCTCCTCATCACACTATCTATTATTCGAAATCTTTTACAATTTCTCTTGCTAGAACATGGAATTCCCTTCCACCCTATGTCAGAGACTGCCAAACTTTACCATCTTTCAGAAACAAATTGAAAATAAAATTACTAACAGAAACAACTCACTTATATTACTTTTTAAAAATTAATAATTTGTTTTTTCATTATTTAATAAAAATAGTTTTAAGATCTGTTAATCTATTTACCTAATGCCTCGTATAATAAGCGATAGATTAATTCATTATAGTTTATTATTTTCATTGTATTTTTTCTTTCTTTTCTTTTTATGTATAGTAGATTCGAGCTGTTATTCCTTTATGTTTTCATTCTATAAGCCTTGGTGCAGAGCTACGGGACTTGCGCTGGTTCGAGTCTCCATGGGGAAGAAATTTTCTCATGGTATTTCGGCCAGTATACAGGGAACAAGACCAAGGGGAAGACCCAAGGATCGATGGGAGGATGACGTAATTGAGGATTTGAGAGAGATGGGGATTTTTGATTTGAAATCTACTGCACAAGATAGGAAGAAGTGGCGTAAACTGGTTGAGAAGGCCAAGACATTCCACTGGAAGTCGTAGAGCCTGACGAAGAAGAAGAAGAAGATTTCGGCTAGTATGGGACCGGTGCCCACCCAGCATCGTGAGGAATTTGGGTAGCTACAATAAGTAGCGGCTCCAGGTTGAGAAAACCAGCTACACACTGGCTGATGATCATCTGCCTCTGTGATTGACACATGTGGATGTGAGGCCAGCAGCCGGCTGGTAGGCTAAGGGCCATCTAGGTCTGTCGCACCAGGAGTTTTTTCATTCTATCATTAATATAATTTTAATTGCATTTAATTGTATTATTAGACATTATTTTCATTATTATTCAATTTGACAGATAATTAATTGTTTAGTATGTCTATTATTGTAATTTTTTGTATTTATATGTAACATGTGTTTGTCCTGGTGAGTGGAAGAGAAGGCCACATGGTCTTAACTCCACCAGGCTAAATAAATCTATTCTATTCTATTCTAAAGTAACTGTGTGATCCAGGGTTAAAATGCCTCTCCCGATGTCACTGTGAGACCCGGGTGGTGGGGTACATAAAATGGAATAAATTAGTAATTAATTAATTGATCAATTAATTAAAAAAACTAAACTTTTTCTCGATAGTGCGTTCTGTCGTACTTACAGCAATGGCGACCATAATTGAAAGTTCAATTTCCTAAATTTTGGGTTTGCCAACCTATAAATACCTAAATAACTATACCGTAACATTACACATTACCTATCTAGGGCGGGAAGTAAAACCACTGCCCTTTTTTGTTTACTACGTACAATGTATATACAAAAGGTATCCAAAAGGTAGTGTTAATACACATTATACGAAACAAATCACTGCATTTTAAATTAACTGAACTTTATTTGAAACAATATAAAACAATAAATTCGTACTAGCCGCCACTTTGTAGCTGATTGGTCTCGGAAATTTCTGTAAAAAACCACTTCCCATCCTCGCATTGTAATCTACTATTATAATAATGTCCACCGCTGTGGTCTCGAGGTAGCGTGCTGCCTTGTCATGCAGCGGGCCCGGGTTCGATCCCCGGTCGGGACAGTTTCTGGGTGAGGTTTTTTATCGGGGATTTTCCTCACCTGTAAGACAAATGTCAGGAAAACTTTAAGGTCCAAACGGTCCCCGAAATCATATGGCCATCGCAATCATCATCATTCATATTCGTTTAAGCTTAGGATTAGGGACTCTCCTGGCGCACCATTATCATCATCACCCATCATATAATCGGGGCAACGTAACCCCGCTTCCAGGCGCCCCAACCTCAGAAGTGGGTTACAAGTACGCCATGCCAGGAGAGAAACGAGGAATGGCGAAAGGCAAACCTGGGGCATTTGAAAAAAAAAAAAATTATAACAATCAGTGACGTAGTTGCTAGGCAACGAAACCTATACTTTATATTCTAACAGAACACGCTATCAAAACATAAAATACAGGTTCAACAAAACGTAAAATACACTTTAATGATGATTTCGTATAACAACATAAATAAACTTTCCTTGAGTTTTCAGGAAGTATATTAAGAGTTGCATCTTGGACTGCTTTTAAAATGTTTCCTGATGAACCGTGAAAATCACCTTCTCCGCTCATTTTTACTTTAAACTCACACATGAAACTAGCACCAAAATTGCACAATATAACAACAATGTTTGTTCAATTACCAAAGCACACATTAGTTTTTCTATAAACATAGCGTTTCCGCAATAAATAAATTTCATTGTCCACCGCTGTGGTATTGAGGTAGCGTGCTGCCTTGTCACGCAGCGGGCCCGGGTTCGATCTCCGGTCGGGGCAGTTTTTCAGGGTGAGGTTTTTATCGGGATTTTTTCTCACCTGTTAAACAAATGTTAGAAAAACGTTAACGCCCAAACGGTCCCCGAAATCATATGGCCATCATCACCATCATCATCCTTCACCGGTGTGGAAAGCAATGAGAAGCTACTACACCTACAATTCCCTAGTAAAGCTGCAAAGCATACCATGAAAATGCTATGATTGCAGTGAAAGACCTGCCCTCGGGCAGAATTACTACGGATGGATGGATGGATATTTAATGGTACTAATTATAGAAGCATACTTACAAATACTAAAATACTCTGCACGTAAATAAAATATTATAAACAACATGTTACAGAATTAGGTTTAGTAAAACTATAAAAATAGTACAAGAGAGTTGAAGTGGCGCTACACTGCACCAGTGCGGTTCCTGCTCGTAAAGAACAAAGTACCGGATTTGCATCATTCGTGTATCAAATATATAAACAATGGACCAGGTCTATTTCTGCATCTGGATATCCTTCATAGACCAAACTGCAGTAAACCATATGTCACTCATGACAATTGAAATGTGTTTAATGCTTTTGTGAGGCATGCAGTCATGGAAATTGTTGCATATGTATTATGCATTTAGTTGCACCACACAGTTAAGTCCATTGTGGAGAGCACGTGACGAGATTTGGAATTAGCTCCAGACCTACTTAATGTCTCATAGTGTGCAACCCAACTAAGTTATAATAATAATAATAATAATAATAATAATAATAATAATAATAATAATAATAATAATAATAATAATAATAATAATAATAATAATAATAATAATAATGTATTGTATTGTAAGCCTATGTTTTCCCTTTACAGAGATTTAGGCGATCTCCCCCTACAGGGAACAATTTGAACCATACTAATTTTTTTAGTTAATAATAATAATAGTAATAATAATAATATAATAATAATAATAATAATAATAATAATAATAAATAATAATAACGAAAATAATGATAATAATAATGGAAATAATAATAATAATAATACCAATAACAAAAACAGTAGGCCTAATAATAAGTAATAATAATAATAATAATAATAATAATAATAATAATAATAATAATAATAATAATAATAATAACGATAACAATAATAATAATCAAAATAATGATAATAATAATGAAAACAATAATGATAATAAAACAGTAATAATAATAAGTAATACGTAATAATAATAATAATTAATAATAATAATACTAATAATAATAATAAAAATAATAATCTGGCCATCATTATCATCATTAACATATTCATTAAGTTTGGTATTAAAGTTTCTCCTGGCGCAACATTTCCACCATCATCACCTATCATATATCATCGGGGCGGCATAACTCTGCCTTCCAGGCGCCCCAACCTCAGAAGTTGGTTACAATAACACCATGCCAGGAGAGAATACTTGAATGTCGAAATGACAACGTGATGACATTAAAAATAATAAAAATACTTCTACTACTACTACTACTACTACTAATAATAATAATAATAATAATAATAATAGCAAGATGTTCAACATTGAAAAATAAATAAAATCATTGGAGAAAAAATTAATATTAGACATTCAATAGCAGATTATATAAGATATAAGCAACTAAGTTGTTATGGATATGTGCGACGAATGCAAGAAACAAATACCCACAAAAACACTGGGATGGTGTCCACCTGAAAAAAGAGGAAAGGGAGACCCCGAAAATCGTGGACGCAAGAAATAAGAACTGGAATAAGAACAAGAGGACTGGAGAAAATGGAATGAATGGATAGGGACGAGTGGAGAAGGAAAATAAAACTTTACGAATAAAAAGATGTGTAAACACTAAAAAATGTGTATAAAATAAATAAATAAATAATAATAATAATAATAAATATATTGGCACTAGCAAACCCATAGGTTCATTGCTATCAGGACAAAAGCTCTCGATACATCCATATCCAGAGCTAATGGAATGGAAACCGATAATTGAAGTTCGGAAGAACTGAAAATTATATTGTTCTTCAAAATTAAATATATTTTAGATAAACTGGTCTCTCTTATCTACAACCTACTTGTTATCTCTTAATTGTTTCATTTTGTTCTTACACATTTGTGCAATAAGATATTACGATCCAAGGCTGTGCACGTGTAGACTGACGTACTATAACATATTTTATTTCATGCTGCGTTCAATTCGCTACCTTTAATTAAATTAATAACATTATGTAAATAAGATGTCAAATTTTTGCTTCAGGGCCGCCATTTTATACTTATACAATTGAGCGGTATGATGAGAGAGGGAGCTTTGAGAAGTCCGTCGCCGTGGCGTAGTCGATAGAGTCCCTACTTTCCACTCCGGCGACCCGGGTTCGATTCCCGGTGGGGTACGGGATTTTTAAATCTCCACATTGGGTCTGGCTGTGTGTCCTGTCTTGTGTTTGTTTGTGTGAATAAGACAAAAAGGTTAATAAAGGTAAAACAGAAACGAAGAACAGTGTAAAGTAAAGTAAAGTGATCCCACAACAGGCCCGGAGGCCCTTGGGGTAGTAGGAGGTTAAAGCTCCCACTTTTTCTAGACAATCGGCAATTTATGTCAACCGGGTTGTCAGCCCTGCGTGACGGCCGCCTTTATCCCCCAGAACAAGCGTATGGTACTCATTTCCGTTAGAGGCTGAGTCGACCCCAGGGCCATGGTGCCGCCAGAGGGTTTGGGTCAGTTTAAAAATCCTGACCCCAACGGGACTTGAACCCTCGACCATCCGGCTTGTAGCTCAGTGCCTTAACCACTACGCTACGGCGTGTAAACGAAAAAAAAAAAAGAAGTCTGTACGGGTTGCCGTGGACCCACGTACATCAAGATCTACTTACAATTTCTTTAACATTATACTTCTTCTTCTTCCTTCCAAGTATTAGGCCAAGGCCATTTACGATCCTATAGAAAATTTTCCCTCCAGCGTTTCATAGGATGGCCCAGTGATCTTCGTCCTCTTGGTATATAATTATAAACAGCTTTGGGGATCCGATTTGAACTCATTCTTTCAAGATGGTGTTTCCAATTTAGTTGGTACTGTTTAATATATTCCAAAATTGGCGTAGTCTTCAATTCTTTTAAGATATCGGTGTTCCTTTTCCGATCCCATCTGGTGTAACCCGCTGTTCTGCGCATGAATCTCATTTCACAAGCCGTTATTCTGCTTTCATGTTGTCTTTTTAGTGTCCATGCTTCACTACCATAGGTCAACACTGGTCTAGCCAAAGTGTTATATAAACGTAATCTGGTGTTTTTTCTTGTTTACCATATAAAATAAAAATAACACTTAAATAAAAGCACTTAAAGATATCGGGTCAAGACCTTCATAAGGTCGGAACCAAATCATACTTAAAATAATTGCTTTAGGTGTACAAGGGATGGTTTCATAACTTGATTAATAATTCCTAAACTTTTATTATAACTAGTAACTTTTTCAGGGATATCCTTTTCATCCCAGATAGAGAGATAATATCAAAGATATTTAAATTGATTAGATCTCTCTAAAATTTTATTCTGGAGACAGATTTTACTTTGTATGGGGTCCTTTCCATGAAATGCCATAATTTTAGTTTTGTTAATTGATATTTCCATATTAAATTTGGCATCTATTTTTTGTAAATTATAAATTGATCGTTGCAAATCATTTTCGGAAAGTGCCAGAAGAGCTTAATCGTCTGCAAAAAGAATAGCATCGAGTTTGAGGTTCCTATTGATGGGTATACAGACTATTTAACTCGTGCCCCAAATGGGAATCAATGACCAATCACGTTTCAATGATTTCTGTTTTACAACCAATCAGAGTCGTGTTTCACGAAATATTTATCAGTGTTATAATTACCATATTAAAGAAAGCTCCTCCTTTTTGCAGTGACTGAGCCTGTGAGAAATACGGCTACCAGATTGTATATATAGTGCATGAATGTCAACACATGCCGCATGCGGGAGTTAATATAAAAACATTTGTAGCAACTGATTATACCACCAAAAAAAGAAACCACTGTTTGCACTTTCTTAAATGTATTTTTTCCCAGGTAACAATCCAGAAAAATATAATTGTCATATTTACATCATACGACATCAGAAATGAATTGATATACAGTTTGATGTGTTTCATTTTTTCTCCAGTAGAGAGCATTCTTACAATATTGCGTTCCTTTGGCAATAAATAGTATGATCTGGTTACAGTGATAAACAAAAGAAGCAGATGAAGCGTACCTATCGTTTCTCATTTGTTTTCAAACATCGCCGTTTACATTAAATATATAAATATTTTAAAATAACTATATTTAAATAATGATTTGTGAGTAAACAGCTTAATTTTATTCGTTAAATAGTCCTAACAAATGCCACTCTTGATTTCCAAATTCTCTAGATAAATTCACTCCTCACTTCGTGAGTCGTGAATTTATCGATAATTTGGAAATCACTCGTGGCATTACTTATGATAAATTAAGAGGATATAGTCCGTCGCCGTGGCGTAGGCGATCGAGTCCCTACCTTCCACTCCGGCGATCCGGGTTTGATTCGTGGCGGGGCAGGGGATTTTAAGTCTCCACCTTGTGTCTGAGTGTCTGTGTCCTGTCCTTGTGTCAACGTGAGAATTAAAGAAAGTTAAGAAACAGGTAGAAAAAAAAAAGGTAAAACAAGAACGAAAACCACTATAAACGAAAAAAAAAAATTATGTTTCCTTTTGCATTGTTTACACAACAGTAAGTTAAAGAAGAAAAAAGTTATCCCTTTATTGTACAAATCATTTTGTAATATGATATAATATATCTAAAAATGAATGTTTGTTTGTTTGTTCTTACTTTATGCGCGGCCATACCGTTGATCCGATTTTGCAATATGTTCAGAAGATTCCCGGGATGAACGTAGGCTATAAGAGAGTTGTGGTACTCAACTCCTACACCCTTAAAAATAGCACTTTGTAGTGGAAAACGTGAAAAAAGTAGCTATTTGGACGCTTAAATAGCTTACGCTGCCTAAACCATAACAAATACACACAATTAATGTACACAGAATTAGTGGGGTCGGCAGGAGTTGAACGCCTTGTCGTACTATTGTTTACCTGATGGAGCTTGCGAGCTCCGTGCTGGACCACAACTGCAACAGGACACGTTCCTGGGGGCACGGCTCGGACCAGTGCAGAGGGGAGCAACTGTGCTGGTTCCCGCTAAGCCTACGGGCTCGTGGACAAACTGTGGGGTCACCAGGAGATGAGCACCTGGATGTACTAAAGTCTCACACTGTGGGGCTTGTGGACTCAAGCCTTAGCTGGTCTCACAACGGCTGCAGGATGCGTCCCTGGGGGTAGAACAGGGGAACGGTCGGTGGATCTGCGACAGCAGTCCTCCCGGCTAGGCTCGAGGAGTCCGTGGACCAACTGTGGAGTCGTCAGGATTGAGCGACCTGACGTACTATGTAGCCCTGAAGTTGCGACTCCAACACCTTCTCCCTGAGGTGGTGGTTTAAGGCCGAGAACTTGAACGTGGACGCGAATAGATAGGGAGGACAAGATTCTGGGACTTGGGAGTATGGTCTTTGACCGAGGTATCCCAAGGGGTGGAGGCATACGTAGGCTTATGCTATTCGAGGAGTTTATTTTTTAAAATGTTGGAATTTAGACGAAGTGATTGACCTGTAATAGAGTGTGGGATTTCTTTCCAGTGCGAGATCGTGCAATCTCGCTATCGTGCAAAATATAATGAGGAAACAGGGAAAACCTGTAGGAAGTATATTTGACGTGTGCTCTAGTTTTAGATTTGACTGTTTCCTGTTGATTTTCATCTTCATTGTCTAGAAACTATTGCAAGTCTCTGTTATATTGTTGCTGATAACATGAGAAATTGGGACTAGAAGCAAACATCAATAAAACTAAATATATGTTCACACATATAAATGTATTACATAATGGAAATGGACAGTTATAAAAAAAACAAGGGAAATTTTGAAGAAGTGGCTGAATTCAAATACCTAGGAAATTAGACATATGTAAATCCAGCCTATTATTATGTATTACAGGTGCTTTTGTCGTCCCAACTTCTGTAAAAAAACTTTAAATTAAAATATATAGAACTATTATTCTACCATTTATATTAAATAAATGTGAAACATGGACTTATAGGAAGCCAGATATAATAAGAACAGTTAAGTCTCGTAGACTGCGATGGGCAGGACATGAGGCACGAATGGGGAATGAAAGATGTGCATGTAAGCTTCTTGTAGGAAAACCAGAGGGAAAACGCCCGGTTGGTAGACCCAGAATGAGGTGGGAAAATAACATTAACTATGGTTTGAGGGAAGTAGATTATACAGGGAATGATTGGAAAGCATTAGCTCAGGATAGGGAAGTATGGTCCGCGCGGCCATGAACCTACGGGTTCGATAGTACCAATGAGTTAATTATTGTTATTGCGATTATTTTTAGTGGAGACTATTGTAATTATTTATTATAACATTCAAGATAAATGGTCGGTAACCTATTACATCTTTGTACAGGCCTATATATATATATATATATATATGATATGAAAAGAAAAAAGAATGCTTGAGTCGGGATTTGAACTCGAGTCTCTAAAGTCTGTACCTTTAGCGCTCTAACCAACTGAGCTACCCAAGAATTCCAAGACAAACATACAATTTTTTTTTGTCTTGGAATTCTTGGGTAGCTCAGTTGGTTAGAGCGCTAAAGGTACAGACTTTAGAGACTCGAGTTCAAATCCCGACTCAAGCATTCTTTTTTCTTTTGATATCATATTTGCCTTCATTGCCAAATGTCAAAAATATATTATATATAAATATATATATATATATATATATTCAGCCTGCGCAAGTTTGTGCTCGCAGAACTCGAAAAGTAGTCTGTCGATTGTTATGAAAATTTGTACATACAGGTTTTTAGGTGCGGAGAGTATTCAGTCGCCATCTATTATTCTCTTAAACCATTAGGTATAGGAGTTCACCTGAAACGAAAATTTAATAATTCCTCTAGCGGTCGCAATTTTCATTATTTCACAACGAAACTCAGAATATGTTATTAAAGTAAACCGAGGTAGATATTGTCCAAAAATCAGCGAAATCAGATCATTAGAAGTGTGGGTTTACCTGAAATCAGAAATTAAAAATCGACTCTAGCAACCATGTTTGTTTCGTCACAATGTATACCTTACAGTTTAATTAATCTGCAATTTGCTTTTAACTTATACAACCAAAAATAGCAGGATATCAAAGAAAAGACAAAACAACAATACAGAAATAAGAGAACTAAAAGTAGAGGAATTAAACACAACAATAGAGAAATACAGAACAAACTGGAAAGAACACTTGGCAAGGATGACTGAGAATAGAATACCGAAAGCAGCATACAACTATTCACCACGAGGAAGAAGTTTGGGAAGACCAAGGAAAATATGGAAAGAGCAGCAACTTGGAGCCGGAACAGGCTAGTAAATAAGCCTAAACCGTGAAGAAGAAGAAAATAACTAAAAATAAAAGAAACATTTTACTTACTTACGCATAGCAGCGCACGTTGACATGCCATATTAGAAGTTAAACAGTTTTATGTGTTCATATTTTTAATTATAATAACTTAGTTAACAATCATTTGTTAATACGTGGGCTGTAACAAAAATAGTGGCAACACAACTGTAGAATCGAAACCAGACGGAGTTAGTTGTTGTAACTTCTGTCACATGTTAATATATGTCTGACCTATCTTACAGTAAATGGACTCATCCGTACGTCTCAAAGCGCATGTGCTTTGGAGAGAGAAAGTTAGTCTCCTCTGAGTTGCCGCTCTAAGCTGTAGTGTTTCACCATGTTTACAAAGCAGGAACAGCGATCTTGATTGAAAATTCAATGTGCCCTGGCCATACAGCAAGACAATGTCACGAAGGTGTTGTGGAAGCATATGGGGAGACAGCATTACCATACAGGACTGCTCGGTCGCACACGGCACACCCTGTAGACGATCTGTAGCATCGCTGGGAGTGGGAAGTGCTTTCCCATCTATCACATTCACTGGACATAGGCCCCTGTGATTATAGTTTGGTCCCTAAGATGAAGGAACCACTTGGTGACATTCGATTCCAGACTGTTCCTGGCATTAAGGTGGTCAGTCAGAAACATCAACAGAACAGGAGCTGCTACAGGGACACTACGACTTCCACATCGCTGGCAACGAGTTGTAGACAATACTGGGTACTACATTGAAGGACTGTAGAAGTTTCACAGGTCTGTTACTTGTTCACTAGTAATAAATAAACAGTTGCCACTATTAAAGTTACAACCTAAGAAATACGAAAATTAAACTCGAATAAGATATATTGCTTAACTGTGGGCAGAAAATAATAATCTATCAGTTAGTATTTGATAGAAAGAGATTAATTGCTTCCACTCCGGCGACCCGGGTTCGATTCCCGGCAGGGTAGATGATTTTTAAATCTCCACCTTGGGTCTGGGTGTGTGTCCTGTCTTGTATTTGTATGTGCGAATAGGATAAAAAAGGTTAACAAACGTAAAACAAAAAGGAAGAACAGTATAAATGGAAGAAAACGAGAAAGAAAGGAAAAAAGTACGTAAGTTTGTGTATGTATCCATTGATTTATTACAACATCTGACGTCATATCTGAAAAATTATTTACTGAAACTTGTTCTCCTAGACGTTTATAAAACGACATATAAATGGTAACATTTTTGTTTGCTCTTAGAGAGCGCAGCTGGTTGCTGTTGACAGCCACTTTTTGTTCGTCCCGTTAAAAAAATGAGCTTCTGCCACGATTGAATACTGGCCATTGATACAATTTCATATCGTCAAAACTCCAGGGATTAATTTTTCTCTGTTATCAGATATACGTTCAACCCACATTCAGAACAAAAGACTGTACAATTCCGCCAATGTTTTCATTTCTGTAATGATTCAACCTCCAACTCCTCTAAAATAATGTTAAACTGAAAATATATAAAACTGTTATTCTCCCAGTTACATTATACGGATGTGAAACATGGACTCTTACTTTAAGGGAGGAAAAAATATTACAAGTATTTGAGAATAAAATACATAGGAAAAGTTTTGGGCCAAACAGATATGAACAAACAGTGAATGGAGAAGACTGCCAACATAACAATGAACTACATGATCTTTATGGAAGCCAGATATAATAAGAACAGTTAAGTCTCGTAGACTGTGATGGGTAGGAGTTGTAGCACGAATGGGGAATAAAAGAGGGGCATGGAAGCTTCTTATAGGAAAACCAGAGGGAAAACTCCCAGTTGGTAGACCAATAATGAGGTGGGAGAATAACATTAACCATGATCTGAGGTAAGTATTTTATGCAATGCATGATTCGAAAACATTAGGTCAGATTTTGAATGTATGGAGAGTTTATGTCCGCGCGGCCATGAACCTGTGGGTCCGATAAGGCCAGATAGTTTATTGTTCTGGTCAATAACAAAAATAGCTCAATTTTTTGTTGAAAAAATTTGCCAAAGTTCTCTTATTTGATGATTATTTAGGTTGTACACATACGATACTGGATCATAACTTTACTGTCCTTCCCGAAGTACTTTAAGGTCCTGTCTGACGTTACAATAAAAATGTTAAACTGTTAAAAGAAGTACCTTAATTAAACTAAAACTCTGTTTAAAAACATTCTCGTCTCTCTATCTTCGGGTTTTTACAGTTGCTGCCGTCTTCCCGTGCCAAACCTCCAAAGCCTAAGATCTTGGGCATCTTCAATGCTTAGCTTGCATTAATGTCTTCATGTTTTCCTTCCATGTTAACTTGGGTCTCCCTCTCTTCCTCCTTCTGGTCGGATGCCATTGATATAGTTGCTTCGGCCATCGCTCATCTTCCATTCTTAAAACATGTCCTAACCACTTTAATTCCTTCTCCTCAACTTCGACAAATTGTTAAAACTATGAAGGTCTTTCAGAAACGTGTTCCATCTTCTGCATTTCATTGGTACTAAATGATTGGAAAACCAAATGAAATGCAGACGATGGAACATGATTCTGAAAGGCATCCATAGTTTTAACTACTCCACGAAGTTTTTTTTTTAAACAGAAATTTAATTTAATTGAGGACGACAGATGTATCAGGTACTTATTTTAATATTCCATAAGTAAGAAATGTTTCTGTATTTTTAATAAGAAGTTGTTTACTATTTCGTCTTTGGTTGAAAAACTGTGGTCAGAGACTTTTCATTTCAGACTTTAAGTTGTACATCTACGATATGTGACGATGACTTTACTGCCCTTCCGAAGATTTTTTTACGCTCCTTAAGAACCCATCGAACCTGGTCGAACATTACATCAAAGACGAACATCGCAAAGAAACAGTGAACCAGCTTGAAATTAAAAATACATACAAATTACTAGCTAATGCCCGGCGCGCGTTGCTATACCTAAATAAATTAAATATTAAAAGTTATTAAATTGTGTGATACACGCTGAGATCAACCAAACATGGCAGTTGACAGTTTTAAATTTCGGATTTCAGGTAAACATCCACTTATAATTGTCGGATTTCGCTAATTTTTTATTAATACCTACCTCGGTTTATTTTAATAGGATATACTGAGTTTCGTTGTGAAACATCGAAAAATGTTACCGCAAGAGCGATTTTTATATTTTCACTTCAAGTGAACTACGCTTAATGGTTTTAGAGGGTCCAATTGTGATTCTAAATCATAGAAGGGCGCAATCGCGCAAGCACGCACACGCACACAAAATAATCAAAATAGGTCCAGTCGTTTAGAGGGAGTAAAGTGACAACCGCACGTACAGAAGAATTATATATATATATAGTTCCACCGCTGTGGTCTTGAGGTAGGGTGCTGCCTTGTCACGCAGCGGGCCCAGATTCGATCCCCGGCCGGGGCAGTTTTTCTGAGTGAGGTTTTTATCGGGGTTTTTCCTCACCTGCAAGACAAATGCCAAGAAAACTTTAAGGTCCAAACGGTCCCCGAAATCATATGGCCATCGCAATCATCATCATTCATATTCATCTTATCATCATCATCCTTCACCGGTGTGGAAAGCAACGGGAAGCTACCACACCTACAATTCTCTAGTAAAGCTGCAAGCATAGCATGAAAATGCTATGATTGCAGTGAAAGACCTGCCGTCGGGCAGAATTACTATGGATGGATGGATATGAAATGCAGTATTTATGTTGTTGGTTGCAATTTGTAATGGAATATTTTTTTTACGTCCTATTGCAGTTTTACTCTTTAAGATAGAATTTAAGTCTGGTGACATTTAACACCGCGCTTCTGTCAATAGAATATTCCCATTTCCATTTCATGGGTCAAGGACTCTCTGTGGAAAGACCATCAAAGTTAAATTCTTGGTAAATTGTATAATTTATCTGGTTGTTTTGTAGTTTTAACTAGAAATAATTTATAGTGTAATGAACTTTTTATTACAGACTTCACTGCAATTCAAACAACTGTGAAACGATGTCGTATATCTTTATATACCGTGTCCACAGAGACACTTCCCGGTTATAAACAGGTATAGCGTCGCAGTCAGTCGTTGGATTTACATGAATCTGGTGCCATTAGAAAGAGAAACTCAAACAGTTTAGTGCCTACCTCAATGTGCAGAACGTAGGATCTTCCAAACAGTGGATTTAGCAATTTTTAATTATTGGCTAGCTTTTCACTGGCGCAGATTTTCGAGGACTACGTGCAAATGACTCCCGCATATTTTCCACATTGACAGGCCGTTTCTCTGAATAGGTTTTCCTCTTATCACGCACGCATCCATCCTCAACAAACTGTCCACATCACTTCAGAATAGCCTCGCTACAAGGTACCTCATGTTGGAAAGCACGCTGAACACTTGGTATTCCACGTTCCTGTGGCTTTGCCATAACACTGTTAATTCACAAAGACTTGACAATTGTAACGTTCAGACAATTTAACACCAACAACAATGGCAAACGAAATCCAAACAGCGTCTGTTTACAACTTTTTTTCTTTCTTCTTGTGCTGCCATCTTTTGCGGGTCAACAATATCAATTGCACAACTTATGAAATTGTTTGAGTTTCTCTTTCTAATGACACCAGTTCCAAGTAAATCCAACAACTGAGAGCGACGCTATAACTGTTTATACCCGAGAAATGTTTCTGTAGACACCCTGTATATATACATATACATACAGTCCACCGCTGTGGTCTCGAGGTAGCGTGATGCCTTGTCACGCAGCGGGCCCGCGTTCGATCCCATGTCGGGGCAGTTTTTTCTGGGTGAGGTTTTTATCGGGCTTTTTCTTCACCTGTAAGACAAATGTCAGGAAAACTTTAAGGCCCAAACGGTCCCGAAAGCATATGGCCATCATCATCATCCTTATCATTATCATCATCATCATCATCCTTATCATCATCATCATCATCCTTCACCGGTGTGGAAAGCAACGGGAAGCTACCACACCTACAATTCCCTAGTAAAGCCGCAAGCATAGCATGAAAATGCTATGATGCAGTGAAAGACCTATCCTCGGGCAGAATTACTATACATGTGTTTGTCACTGAACTCTTCCTAAACGACTGGACTGATTTTGATGAACTTTTTTGAGTGTGTCTGATTGGGTCCCTCAGTCATTCACAATTGGACCCTCTAAAACCATTAGGTGTGGGAGTTCACCTGAAGGGAACATTTAAAAATCGCTCTAGCTAGGAGAGGTGGGAGAGAAGAAAAAGATGAAAACAGAAAAATATAAGATAATTCAGATAAACAATTTATCAATTTTATTCAGCACAAAAATTCCTGTAGTATCTTGCTGGAGTTCGGAATTCCTAAAAAGTTAGTTAGACTTATACGAATGTGTCTAAATGACACAAAGAGTAGGGTGCGTGTAGGCAAACAGTTTTCGGACACTTTTGAAATCCAGAATGGGTTGAGGCAAGGAGATGCACTATCTCCTCTACTATTCAATTTTGCACTAGAGCATGCCATTAAACCTTTAGAGAATGAGAAAGGCTTACAACTCAATGGTATTAATAAGCTGTTAGTTTATGCTGATGATGTAGTGCTATTGGCCGATAGCGAGGAGATACTAAAGGACAACACGCACACACACTATTGAGTAACACTAAGAAATTAGGACTGGAAGTAAATATCAATAAAACTAAATATATAGTCACACGTAGAAGTTAATTATATAATGGAAATGGACAGCTAATGACAAATGAGGGAAATTTTGAGGAAGTGGCTGAATTCAAATACCTAGGAACAATAATCACAAATAGGAATGAGATGCACAAAGAAATTAAACATAGGCTCAATTCTGGAAATGCGTGTTATTATGTATTGCAGAGACTCTTGATGTCCCAACTCCTTTCAAAAAACGTTAAACTGAAAATATATAAAACTATTATTCGACCAGTTATATTATATGGATGCGAAACGTGGACTCTTACTTTAAGGGAGGAAAGGAGATTACAAGTGTTTGAGAATAAAGTACTTAGGACAATTTTTGGACCAAAGAGAGATGAACAGACAGGTGAATGGAGAAGACTACATAACAATGAACTACATGGTCATTATAGGAAGCCAGATATAATAAGAACAGTTAAGTCTCGTAGACTGCGATGGGCAAGACATGTTGCACGTATGGGGAATGAAATACTTGCATGGAAGCTTCTTGTGGGAAAGCCAGAGGGAAAACGCTCAGTTGGTAGACCAAGAATGAGGTGGGAGAATAACATTAACTATGATTTGAGGGAAGTAGATTATACAGGGAATGGTTGGAAAGCATTAGCTCAGGATAGGGATGTATGGATAGCTTATGTTCGCGCAGCCATGAACCTACGGGGTCGATAGTGCCAGTGAGTAAGTAAGTACAAAAATTCCTTCCAGTGAAATTAGATTCTAGTGCCAAAGAAAAAGAAACAAAGGTAGAATAACGAAAAAGTAAAACGAGGGACGCCGAGAAGAAAAGAAGAAATGGGATGAAAAGAATAAAAATAAGAAAGAGAAGAAGGAACAGAAAATGAGAGAGGAGGAATAGAAGACGAAGATGAAGGAAATAGGATACAGGAGATGACGATAAAAATTATAACGGAGGAAAAGAATAGAAGAAGGAGAAGGAAAGGAATAATACAAATGGAAGAAAAGGAGAAGCGAAAACAGATCAAAGGAAAGACAAAGTAGAAGATTACGAAGCAAGGGAGAAAAATATAAGACCAGAGAAGAAAGACGAGATGGAAGAGAAGGAAAATAAGAAGAAAAAATATATAATTCAGTGTAACTTGGCATTGATAGAAAGAACTTGGGATCGAGTCTATAGCTGTAAGCACTAGACCAGGAAGACAGATTACCAACTTTAAAGGGCAGTTACGTAATTTACTGTGTTTCAAAACGAAGCATTGTGTTTGCTGTTGTCATTGTATTTGTTGACATGGCACTGATAGGTTTGAAACCTTTCATTGTTCCTGGAAGTTCACATGTTTATAACTTCAGACGCACGTTGTACTGTCTTCAAGGTTACTAACATTACTAAAAATGTTACAGAAGATATATAAGTTCGAATCTGTCCGGATCCTTCCGGGAAATTCTCGTATAAGACTTGAAAGCATAATAATAGTCCCTTCGATTGGTTGCTGGCCAAAGGAAGGCAAGACCAGTGATGGGGCTGCCATCTGATAGCCTCTGGTCAGGCTTTTCTGCAGAAGAAAAGAAAATAAAGGAAAGAAGAAATGGAAGAAAGGAAAGACTCCCTAGCCCTCGGATGCCCTAATAGCGTCAGGGTCGAAAAAAACAAGAGTTAACCAAGAGAGGTTAGATAGTAAAGTTAAAAGAGTGCAAAACACAAGTAAGTTTTTCATTATATATATGAATAAATTAATAAACGAATGGAGGAAAATACAACAAGGATATATGCCCATCAATAGGAACCTCAAACTCGATGCTATTCTTTTTGCAGACGATTTAGCTCTTCTCGCACTTTCCGAAAATGATTTGCAACGATCAATTTATAATTTACAAAAAAATAGCTGCGAAATTTAATATGGAAATATCAATTAACAAAACTAAAATTATGGCATTTCATTGGAAGGACCCATACAAACTAAATCTATCTCCAGAATAAAATTTTAGAGAGATCAAATCAATTTAAATATCTTGGATATTATCTCTCTATCTGGGATGAAAAGAATATCCCTGAAAAAATTACTAGTTATAATAAAAGTTTAGGAATTATTAATCAAGTTATGAAACCATCCCTTGTACAAAAATAAAAAAAAACACCAGATTACGTTTATATAACACTTTGGCTAGACCAGTGTTGACCTATGGTAATGAAGCATGGACACTAGAAAGACAACATGAAAGCAGAATAACGGCTTGTGAAATGAGATTCATGCGCAGAACAGTGGGTTACACCACATGGGATCGGAAAAGGAACACCGATATCTTAAAAGAATTGAAGACTACGGAAATTTTGGAATATATTAAACAGTACCAACTAAATTCGAGGACGAAGATCACTGGGCGGTCCTATGAAACGCTGGAGGGAAAATTTTCTATAGGATCGTTATTATTTACAAAATATTAGATTTAATCTGGATTTAACAATTGAAATATAAAATATAGAAGATAAAAAAAGGGAGGAGAAGAGATTACGAATATTTGAGAACAAACTTCTTAGGTAAATTTTTGAACCAAAGTGTGATGGACAGGCGAATGGAGAAGACTACTTAAAATTGAGCTACATGATCTTTATAGGAAAACATATATAATAAAAACGGTTAAGTCTTGTAGACTGCGATGGGCAGGGCATCTGGCACGAATGCGGTATGAAAGAGGGACATGGAAACTTGTACGAAAACCCAAGGGAAAGCGCCCAGTTGGTAGAGCAAGAATGAAGTGGGAAATAACATTGACCATGATTTGAGGGAAGTAAATTATACCGGGGATGATTGGAAAACATTAGCTCAGGATAGAGATCTATGGAGAGCTTATATCCGCGAAGCTATGAAACTACGAGTTCTAGGGATGCAGTGGGTCAGTTGACGTGAAAAAAAATATTCTGTTAACACTTTGCAGGATGAATCTAAGCCAGATGCGCAATAGCAGCGATGTTCACATTTTTTAAATTTATGTGTCACTTGTTAGTCAACTCATGTTAATTAGGAAACTCATTGTCACTTTTGACTCTAATTAATAAAGCGTGCATCCATTTCATTTGTTTTTATCTACTGATTCTCTGATGTACAAAGGCTCAACACTGTAACACTTGCCATTTTGCATTTACAGGCGCTCTGTCATTCCAACGTCTCTAAAAAAGGTTAAACTGAACATATATGAAACGGTTTTACTTCCAGTTGTAACAAACTGACACTATCGAACCCGTAGGTTCATGGCCACGCGAATGTAATATCTCCACACGACCCTATCCTGAGCTAATGTTTTCCAATCATCCCCTGTATAATCTAATTCCCTCAAATCGTGGTTAATTTATTCTCCCACCTCATTCTTTATGCTTTCTTTTAAATAAGCTTCCATGCCCGTCTTTCATTCCCAATTCGTGCCACATACCATGCTTATCGCAGCCTAAGTGGGTGATAAGACATATAATATTGTTATTTCAACAGTGTTTTATGACATTTAAAACTACTGATATCTTCAGATATTCATCCATAGTAATTCTACCCGAAGGCAGGTCCTTCACTGCAATCATAGCATTTTGCTTGCAGCTTTACTAGGGAATTGTGTAGGTGTGGTAGCTTCCCGTTGCTTTCCACACCGGTGAAGGATGATGATGATAATGGTAAGGATGATAATGATAAGGATGATGACCATATGATTTCGGGGACCGTTTGGGCCTTAAAGTTTTCCTGACATTTGTCTTACAGGTGAGGAAAAAACCCCGATAAAAACCTCACCCAGAAAAACTGCCCCCGACCGGGGATCGAACCCGGGCCCGCTACGTGACAAGGCAGCACGCTACCTCGAGACCACAGCGGTGGACATCTTCAGATATAAGTACCTTTCTTCTCCATTAAATTAGGAGATCATATGATAACTGGAAGAACTCAGGCAGCGGAAATGAGCTGTGAAAGGTTGTACAAGAGAAGAACATATTAGAAATGAGAATATTAGAGAGGAACTAAAAGTACAACCACTTCTTCAACAAATAGAAGAACACAGGAACAATTGGATAGAACATGTGCAAAGAATGACAGAGGATAGGATACAAAAGATAGCACTGATGTATAATCCTGGAGGACGAATATCGGTGGGAAGACCAAGAAAGCGCTGGGCTGAACATATGTGAGATCGGAACAGGCAGTGAAGGATGATGAATTTAAATTGAGATACCTTATTTTGTAATCATATAAACCAAAAGGGAGAAGAATGTTGGGAAGACCATTGAAGAGATGGAAGGACCAATTCGACCTATAGTGACATCGGAACACGCGATTGGGCTTAATCCTTGTTGTTGTTGATGATGATGATGATGAAGTAACTGGGGAAATGAGGGAAATTTTGAAGAATTTATGATAGTCTATATATAGATTATTTTATTAGATTCGTTTTTTTAAATCCTCGTTCAAGTTCTAACATTTTTTTTTTCCTTTTTGCTCGCAGTTTTATTCAATTTGTACATTAGTTTTTGTCTCAAATGGAAGCTTGGTAGTACTTCTTTGAAATTCGTTCTCTTTGTGGGAATTCTATAAAACCCAAGATGAATGAAATGGAATTTTGCTTCATTCATTTTTATGAAGGCCGGCTTTAATCACGCTCAGCCAAGCTGGAGAACAGTATTCACTTTTTATTAAAATCATTTAAACGAAATCTGTTTGCTAGATTCAAGAGAAACATTAAAATGTTTATTTATTTATTTATTTACTTTGCCTGATGGAGTTAAGACAGTAAGGTGTTCTCTTCCGCTTCACCGGGTTAAATCTTACATATAAAAATTAATGTTTGTTTGTTTGTATATTTGTTTGTTCGAATTTTATGATCCGATTGTGATAGGGTTTTTTGCAAAATGTTCAGGAGATTCCCAGGATGAACAAAGGCTATAAGAGAGTTGTGATACTTAACTCCTACACCCTTAAAAATCGCCCTTTGTAGTGGAAAACGTGAAAAAAGTAGCTCTTTGGACGCTTAAATTGCTTACGCTGCCTAAACCATAAGAAATACACAAAATTAATGTACACAGAATTGAATATCTCAAAAAGCTCTACAAAAAAGTCCGCGACAGCACATCAGCATAAACATATCTCTTACGGATAACTCACAATAACCATTTTTGTCTTTCATTGATAACAAGAGTCTCTCGCCGTAGCCGAGTGGTTAAGGCAAGAAGTCTTGGCGCAGAACTAAGGGACTTACGCTGGTTCGAGTCTCTAAGGGTGAAAAAAAATGTCTTATGGAATGTCGGCCAGTAAGGGTCAGAAATGAAATCTAGCTTGGGGGGGGAGACATTCTCATCAATTTATCTTTTTTTTTTTTCGCTCTAATATAATTGTTATATGACGGTTCTTAACTTATCTGCAAAGGAGGGTACAATTCTAATGTTCATGACTGTGACGTCATCATTCACACTTCTCGAGCCACAACAGAAGGCTGTAAGAGGTTTTCTTGCGAACTTATTTAATAATATGTAATTATGTCCTAATTTCTGAATTTTATGGTAAAAAAGTAACATATTTTTATCGTTCGCCCATGACATGAGAATTGAACGTTCGGGCAGGACAATGTCTGCCGGGTGTCACGCTAGTTATACATATAATAATAATTATGAAATATCTACATGTTGATTAATGATACGTAATAGATATAGACTGCACAGTATAAAGTTGACAAGGGAAAGAAAAACAGTAATAATAATAGTAGTTTAACTCCAAGCGCGACAAGCCTAGAAAGCCCTTGGCCTAGCATCCGGCTGCTGGCCTCACTTCTACATGTGTTAATCACAGTGGTAGAGATCATGTAGCCAGTGTAGGGGTGACATGTGATCAGAATGTCGGATCCCCCAGCCGTTATAGTTGGTATTCTGAACCTGGAGTCGCTACTTATTGTAGCTACCCAAATGCCTCACGATGCTTGGTGCGCACCGGTCCCATACTGGCCGAAATACCATGAGAAAAATGTATTTCCCCATGGGGAGTCGAACCAGAGCAAGTCCCGTAGCTCTGCGCCTAGGCTTCTTGTCTTAACCACTCAATAATAGTAATATTAGTAATAATAATAATAATAATAATAGTAAAAAAATAGTAAGAAAAATAATAACCTATAATTAGATTAAGTAAATGGCTTGATAAATAAAGTTAAAATATAAAGGAATAATAAAAGTATACATGGAACACGGTTATATATTACATTGTCTAAGGAAATATGTGGTGAGTTTGTTTTTAAACTGTTTTTAAGTCTGTCAGTCCTTGATGTACGACGGGAGGTCGTGTGGCTGAAACAAGGAAGGATGAGGAATAGTGAGATGTAGAGGGACAGCTACTCGATTGTGTGTTTAAGTTATGGTGGGAGGATAGCGAATGGAAACGAGTATAAGAAATATAAAGGGGTGATGAGGTGGACAAAGTGTTGTAGCTTCCAATCGGAGCCAAGACAACATTTGAAACACTGGAGTTACGTGGTCTGATTTACGTAGGTTCCATATATAACGTGCACAAGCGTTGTGAACTCGTTGCTGTCTTTGTCCGAATGCAATGTTCATGTCAGTTAAGAGTAAAAAAAAAAACTTAAAACAGGGTAAAATAATTTTTGTACTGTTGTCAGGAAGATCTACAATTTCTCCGATATATTTATTTCTGACGTGAATACGTATTTAAATTTGCGTACGTAGTGTGGCTCAATTCTGGAAATGCGTGCTATTATGCATTGCAGAGACTCTTGATGTCCCAACTCCTTTCAAAAAACGTTAAACTGAAAATATATAAAACTATTATTCTACCAGTTATATTATATGGGTGCGAAACATGGACTCTTACTTTAAGAGAGGAAAGAAGATTACAAGTATTTGAGAATAAAGTACTTAGGAACATTTTTGGACCAAACAGAGATGAACAGACAGGTGAATGGAGAAGACTACATAACAATGAACTACATGGTCTTTATAGGAAGCCAGATATAATAAGAACAGTTAAGTCTCGTAGACTGCGATGGGCAGGACATGTACGTATGGGGAATGGGAGATAGACTTGCATGGAAGCTTCTTGTAGGAAAGCCAGAGGGAAAACGCCCAGTTGGTAGAGCAAGAATGAGGTGTGAGAATAACATTAACTATGATTTGAGGGAAGTAGATTATACAGGGAATGATTGGAAAGCATTAGCTCAGGATAGGGATGTATGGAGAGCTTATGTCCGTGCGGCCATGAACCTACGGGTTCGATAGAGCCAGTAAGTAAGTAAGTGGGAGACAATTCACAAAACTGATGTTAATAAAATCGGGGGATATACTTTGGTGTTGCAGCTACATATCTATCACCTACATCCAAAATTTAATTACATCACTCGATAGGTAAAGGATCACAGAATTCGTAACGTTGAGTGTCGACTGTGGGGCTCGACATCCGCTACGTCACGTAATTTTCGTTTAGTACAAAATTCATCTCGGAGAAGTTACGGCACGACGTTCGTTTGAGATTCAATCGTCACCTCTCGTCAAGATCTATATAATTCGAGAAGACGAACAAACTCGAATTCGAGAAGACGAACAAACTCGAAGTCGCGAAGACGAACAAACTCGTAGTCGAGAAGACGAACAAACTCGAAGTCGAGGAGACGAACAAACTCGAAGTCGAGAAGACGAACAAACTCGAAGTCGAGAAGACGAACAAACTCGAAGTCGAGAAGACGAACAAACTCGAAGTCGAGGAGACGAACAAACTCGAAGTCGAGAAGACGAACAAACTCGAAGTCGAGAAGACGAACAAACTCGAGTCGAGGAGACGAACAAACTCGAAGTCGAGAAGACGAACAAACTCGAAGTCGAGAAGACGAACAACTCGAAGTCGAGAAGACGAACAAACTCGAGTCGAGGAGACGAACAAACTCGAAGTCGAGAAGACGAACAAACTCGAAGTCGAGAAGACGAACAAACTCGAAGTCGAGAAGACGAACAAACTCGAGTCGAGGAGACGAACAAACTCGAAGTCGAGAAGACGAACAAACTCGAAGTCGAGAAGACGAACAAACTCGAAGTCGAGAAGACGAACAAACTCGAAGTCGAGAAGACGAACAAACTCGAAGTCGAGAAGACGAACAAACTCGAATTCGAGAAGACGATCAAACTCGAAGTCGAGAAGACAAACAAACTCGAAGTCGAGGAGACGAACAAACTCGAAGTCGAGAAGACGAACAAACTCGAAGTCGAGGAGACGAACAAACTCGAAGTCGAGAAGACAAACAAACTCGAATTCGAGATGACGAACAAACTCGAATTCCAGAGGACGAACAAACTCGAATTCGAGAAGACGTACATACTCGAAGTCTAGGAGACGAACATACTCGAAGTCGAGAAGACGAACAAACTCGAAGTCGAGGAGACGAACAAACTCGAAGTCGAGAAGACGAACATACTCGAAGTCGAGTAGACGGACAAACACGAATTGGAGATGACGGACAAACTCGAAGTCGAGGAGACGAACAAACTCGAAGTCGGAAAGACGAACATACTCGAAGTCGAGAAGACGAACAAACTCGAAGTCGAGGAGACGAACAAACTCGAAGTCGAGAAGACGAACAAACTCGAAGTCGAGGAGACGAACAAACTCGAAGTCGAGAAGACGAACAAACTCGAAGTCGAGGAGACGAACAAACTCGAAGTTGAGAAGACGAACAAACTCGAATTCGAGATGACGAACAAACTCGAATTCCAGAGGACGAACAAACTCGAATTCGAGAAGACGAACATACTCGAAGTCGAGAAGACGAACATACTCGAAGTCGAGAAGACGAACAAACTCGAATTCGAGATGACGAACAAACTCGAATTCCAGAGGACGAACAAACTCGAATTCGAGAAGACGAACAAACTCGAAGTCGAAAAGACGAACATACTCGAAGTCGAGGAAACGAACAAACTCGAAGTCGAGAAGACGAACAAACTCGAAGTCGAGGAGACGAACAAACTCGAAGTCGAGAAGACGAACAAACTCGAATTCGAGATGACGAACAAACTCGAATTCCAGAGGACGAACAATCTCGAATTCGAGAAGACGAACATACTCGAAGTCGAGAAGACGAACATACTCGAAGTCGAGAAGACAAACAAACTCGAACTCGAGACGACGAACATACTCGAAGTCGAGTAGACGGACAAACACGAATTCGAGATGACGGACAAACTCGAAGTCGAGAAGACGGACTAACTCGAAGTCGAAAAGACGAACAAACTCGAATTCGGGAAGACGAACAAACTCGAAGTTGAGGAGACGAACATACTCGAAGTCGAGAAGACGAACAAGCTCGAAGACGAGAAGACGGACAAACTAGAATTCGAGAAGACGAACAAACTCCAAAAATCGAGAAGAAGAACCTGCTCGAAGTCGAGAAGACGAACATACTTGAAGTCGATAAAACGAGCAAACTCGAATTCGAGAAGACGAACAAACTCGAATTCGAGAAGACGAACAAACTCGAAGTTGAGGAGACGAACATACTCGAAGTCGAGAAGACGAACAAGCTCGAAGTCGAGAAGACGGACATACTCGAATTCGAGAAGACGAACAAACTCCAAAAATCGAGAAGAAGAACCTACTCGATGTCGAGAAGACGAACATACTTGAAGTCGATAAAACGAGCAAACTCGAATTCAAGAAGACGAACAAACTCGAATTCGAGAAGACGAACAAACTCGAAGTTGAGGAGACGAACATACTCGAAGTCGAGAAGACGAATAAGCTCGATATCGAGAAGACGAACAAACTCGAATTCGAGAAGACGAACAAGCTCGATATCGAGTAGACGGACAAACTCGAATTCGAGAAGACGAACAAACTTGAATTCGAGAAGACGAACAAACTCGAATTCGAGAAGACTAACAAACTCGAATTCGAGAAGACGAACAAACTCGAATTCGAGAAGACGAACAAGCTCGATATCGAGAAGACGAACAAACTCGAATTCGAGAAGACGAACAAACTCGAATTCGAGAAGACTAACGAACTCGAATTCGAGAAGACGAACAAACTCGAATTCGAGAAGACGAACAAACTCGAATCCGAGAAGACAAACTCGAATTCGAGAAGACGAACAATCTCGTATTCGAGAAGACGAAAAACTCGAATTCGAGAAAACGAACAAACTCCGTTTCGAGAAGACGAACAATTTCGAATTCCAGAAAACGAAAAATCTCGAATTCGAGAAGACGAACAAACTCGAATTCGAGACGACGAACATACTCGAAGTCGAGTAGACGGACAAACACGAATTCGAGATGACGGACAAACTCGAATTCTAAAAGACGAACAAACTCGAAGTTGAGGAGACGAACATACTCGAAGTCGAGAAGACGAACAAGCTCGAAGACGAGAAGACGGATAAACTCGAATTCGAGACGACGAACAAACTCCAAAACTCGAGAAGAAGAACCTACTCGAAGTCGAGAAGGCGAACATACTTGAAGTCGATAAAACGAGCAAACTCGAATTCGAGAAGACCAACAAACTCGAATTCGAGAAGACGAACAAACTCGAAGTTGAGGAGACGAACACACTCGAAGTCGAGAAGACGAACAAGCTCGAAGTCGAGAAGACGGACAAACACGAATTCGAGAAGAACAAACTCCAAAAATCGAGAAGAGGAACCTACTCGAAGTCGAGAAGACGAACATACTTGAAGTCGATAAAACGAGCAAACTCGAATTCGGGAAGACGAACAAACTCGAAGTTGAGGAGACGAACATAATCGAAGTCGAGAAGACGAACAAGCTCGATGTCGAGAAGACGGACAAACTCGAATTCGAGAAGACGAACAAACTCGAATTCGAGAAGACGAACAAACTCGAATTCGAGAAGACGAACAAACTCGAATTCGAGAAGACTAACAAACTCGAATTCGAGAAGACTAACAAACTCGATATCGAAAAGACGGACAATCTCGAATTCGAGAAGACGAACAAACTCGAATTCGAGAAGACGAACAAACTCGAATTCGAGAAGACTAACAAACTCGAATTCGAGAAGACTAACAAACTCGATATCGAGAAGACGGACAAACTCGAATTCGAGAAGACGAACAAACTCGAATTCGAGAAGACGAACAAACTCGAATTCGAGAAGACGAACAAACTCGAATTCGAGAAGACTAACAAACTCGAATTCGAGAAGACTAACAAACTCGATATCGAAAAGACGGACAATCTCGAATTCGAGAAGACGAACAAACTCGAATTCGAGAAGACTAACAAACTCGAATTCGAGAAGACTAACAAACTCGATATCGAGAAGACGGACAAACTCGAATTCGAGAAGACGAACAAACTCGAATTCGAGAAGACGAACAAACTCGAATTCGAGAAGACGAACAAACTCGAATTCGAGAAGACTAACAAACTCGAATTCGAGAAGACTAACAAACTCGATATCGAAAAGACGGACAATCTCGAATTCGAGAAGACGAACAAACTCGAATTCGAGAAGACGAACAAACTCGAATTCGAGAAGACTAACAAACTCGAATTCGAGAAGACTAACAAACTCGATATCGAGAAGACGGACAATCTCGAATTCGAGAAGACGAACAAACTCGAATTCGAGAAGACTAACAAACTCGAATTTGAGAAGACGAACTAACTCGAATCCGAGAAGACTAACAAACTCGATATCGAGAAGACGAACAAACTCGAATTCGAGAAGACTAACAAACTCGAATTTGAGAAGACGAACAAACTCGAATTCGAGAAGACTAACAAACTCGAATTCGAGAAGACGAACAAACTCGAATTCGAGAAGACTAACAAACTCGATATCGAGAAGACGGACAATCTCGAATTCGAGAAGACTAACAAACTCGAATTCGAGAAGACGAACAAACTCGAATTCGAGAAGACGAACAAACTCGAATTCGAGAAGACGAACAAACTCGAATTCGAGAAGACGAACAAACTCGAATTCGAGAAGACGAACAAACTCGAATTCGAGAAGACTAACAAACTCGATATCGAGAAGACGGACAATCTCGAATTCGAGAAGACGAACAAACTCGAATTCGAGAAGACTAACAAACTCGAATTCGAGAAGACTAACAAACTCGATATCGAGAAGACGGACAATCTCGAATTCGAGAAGACGAACAAACTCGAATTCGAGAAGACTAACAAACTCGAATTTGAGAAGACGAACTAACTCGAATCCGAGAAGACGAACAAACTCGATTTTGAGAAGACAAACAAACTCGATTTCGAGAAGACGAACAATCTCGTATTCGAGAAGACGAACCAACTCGAATTCGAGAAAACGAACAAACTCCGTTTCGAGAAGACGAACAAACTCCGTTTCGAGAAGACGAACAATTTCGAATTCCAGAAAACGAAAAATCTCGAAATCGAGAAGACGAACAAACTCGTATTCATAAATACGGATAATAATTAAGTTGAGAGTATAGCTATCCGTGACAACAAATCAGTCATACAATGGTGGCAAGTACGAATTTATTGTTTTATATTTCAAATAAAGTTCAGATCATTTAAAATTCATGATTTGTTTCGTATAATGTATATTAACACTACCTTTTGAATATATTTTTGTATATGCATTGTACACCCTTAGAGAAGAAAATGAGTCATCCGCTGATTCAATCAATCGATCGGGGAACTTCGTGAGCGCTCGCAGAAGCCGTATTCACATCAACACGTTTTCATAATTGTACTGGGTTGTTTGCTAGTTAACGCGGCGCACACTCAATCAACATTAAAGAGAGAGTTTGGCTTAGTGTGTTTCCGTGGTCGACAGGTTTAATAGACATCGTCTGCGTTCATGGGTTCGATTCCCGTTCTACTTTGTTTTTGACTGAATATTAGAATAGTATTTCGCCTGTAATGTAGTTTCATATTTAATTTTATATTTGAGTTTTATGGCTTTAATGCACACACAAGCACACAAAAACATAAATTAAAACCTTCTAATAAGTAAATGAAGAAAGAAAATAATATATTATAAAATGAAAACTTTGACAAAAACAAAATCAATATCGGGTGTATGAATCCTCAGCATCTATTACCGCCCTCAATTTGCGGGGCACTGATGCAATCAAATTTCTACAGCACATGGACGATCGGCGAGAGCATCCCAGGCATCTTGAATTTTTGCCCATAAGCCATCTTTAATCTTTCGTGCATCTGCAGGCCAATTAGAATTCACCTCTATTTTTATCTTTGCCCACACATTTTCGACTGGATTGAAATCTGGCGAAGAGCGAAATTTGATTTGCCTTCTCCCTCAACAATCAAATAAAATTTCGGATAAACACATTTCAGAAAACGGCCACAGTTTTAACAATATCGATAATACAATGTCAATTATACACAGAGAAAACAAACACAAAATTAACATTTTAGAAGAAATCGAAATCATCAAGAAGGCCAAGAATACAAAAATTCTCAACGAAAATATGCCTAATTAGCAAAACCCTCTATTAGACGTACAGTTAATTCATTAGTACTACAACAACTCCAGAAGATGACGCATGCATCGAAAGGCCTAGAGTGAAATCACCGAAAATTTTAAATAGTTGAGCAAGACGGTAGTATACAAGGTAAAAAAATGTATATAATTTAACATTGTTATAACTTTAACTGTATAAAAAACAATTATGAATTTAAAAAGTATAGATTAATTCTTACTTACTCACTGGCACTATCGAACCCGTAGGTTCATGGCCGCACGGACATAAGCTCTCCATACATCCCTATCCTGAGCCAACGCTTTCCAATCATTCCCTGTATAATCTACTTCCCTCAAATCATAGTTAGTGTTATTCTCCCACCTCATTCTTGGTCTACCAACTGGGCGTTTTCCCTCTGGCTTTCCTACAAGAAGCTTCCATGCAAGTCTTTCATTCCCCATACGTGCAACATGTCCTGCCCATCGCAGTCTACGAGACTTAACTGTTCTTATTATAGATTAATTCAAATGTCGAAATAAAATGTATTTAATTCATAAAACGTTTTAATACAAATATCACGGAAAAAAACTGCGTAATTGAAGACGCGAACCTGCGATCTTCATTAACAGAAACAGTGACCGCGTGCTTTACCACTGACCTATCAGGACGCGTAGGAGAGTCTCCAGTTCATGCCACATAACACAGTAGCTCAGGGACTGCACGATTATGACTAGTTTCCTAGTTTGAACCCAGCGCTGTGCCGAAGCATGACTTAGAAGAAAAGTGCGTTCAAGAGATGATTCATTTTTTTTGTGGAAGGGTGTACATGAAATAGTTATAGTGCATGTATATAGTGTTAAAACAAGAAAAAATAAATAATGCAACAAGGTCTATCCTCGCCAAAAAGCCAAATCAAAATATAGAGATCGTATATGTATCATAAGTAATGCCACGAGTGATTTCCAAATTATTGATAAATTCACGACTCACGAAGTGAGGAGTGAATTTATCTACAGAATTTGGAAATCAAGAGTGGCATTTGTTAGGACTATTTAACGAATAAAATTAAGCTGTTTACTCACAAATCATTAATTAACTATAGTTATTTTAAAATATTTATATATTTAATGTAAACGGCGATGTTTGAAAACAAATGAGAAGCGATAGGTACGCTTCATCTGCTTCTTTTGTTTATCACTGCAACCAGATCATACTATTTATTACCAAAGGAACACAATATTATAATGCTCTCTAGTGGAGAAAAAATGAAACACATCAGACTGTATATTAATTCATTTCCAATGTCGTATGATGTAAATATGACAATTATATTTTTCTGGATTGTTACCTGGGAAAAAATACATTTAAGAAAGTGCAAACAGTGATTTCTTTTTTTGGTGGTATAATCAATTGCTACAAATGTTTTTATATTAAGTCCCACATGCGGCATGTGTTGACATTCATGCACTATATATACAATCTGGTAGCCGTATTTCTCACAGGCTCAGTCACTGCAAAATAATTGTCAGACCTGTTCAGAATATTAAAAAGGAGGAGCCTTCTTTAATATGATAATTATAACATTGATAAATATTTCGTGAAACACGACTCTGATTGGTTGTAAAACAGAAATCATTGAAACGTGATTGGCCATTGAGTCCCATTTGGGGCATGAGAAATCCAGTAGTACCCATAAAACACCATATGACAGAGTGAAGCGATGCTGGAAACGTAAAAGAATGACAGCGCCAGTATATCTGCAGCTGGGGCCGCCGAGCCTATGCAAGTGGATGATGCAATCGCTATCCGTTACATACACGCATTGACGTGTCCACCGCACAGCTACACCCCGAGTTTTTTTAGACTAGTTTAGAATTCACTTGTTTTTATGGTCACTTGCAAGCAGGGCATGAAATCAATAATTATTATTTTCAAGAAATCATGATATAATCATTATTTTTAGTCAATAAATAGAAAAAAATCAAGAGATTATAAACCTTCTGGCTGCCTCATGGCCCTGGGGTCGATTCAGCCTCTAACGGAAATGCGTACCAGACGCTTGTTCTGGGGGTAAAGACGACCATCACGCAGCGCTGACAATCCGGTTGGCATCAAGAGTCGATTTTCTAGAAAAGTGGAAGCCTTAACCTCTTACTACCCTCATACAGCAACTAATTAACTAACTAACTTACTCACTGCCGCTATTGAATTCGTAGGTTCATGGCCGCGCGGCCATTCATCCCTATCCTGAGCTAATGTTTTGCAAACATTCCCTGTATAATCCACTTCCCTCAAATCATAGTTAATGTTATTCTGCCACCTGATTCTTGGTCTACCAACTGGGCGTTTTCCCTCTGGTTTTCCTACAAGAAGCTTCCATGCATATCTTTCATTCCCCATTCGTGCCACATGTCCTGCCCATCGCAGTCTACGAGACTTAAGTGTTCTTATTATATCTGGCTTCCTATAAAGACCAAGTAGTTCATTGTTATGTAGTCTTCTCCATTCACCTGTCTGTTCATCTCTCTTTGGTCCAAAAATTTCCTAAGAACTTTATTCTCAAATACTTTTAATCTCCTTTCCTCCCTTAAAGTAAGAGTCAATGTTTCACATCCATATAATATAACTGGTAGGATAACAGTTTTATATATTTTCAGTTTAACGTTTTTTTAGAGAAGTTGGGACAAGAGTCTCTGTAATGCATAATAGCACGCATTTCCAGAATTGAGCCTATGTTTAATTTCTTTGTGCATCTCATTCCTATTTGTAATTATTGTTCCTACGTATTTGAATTCAGCCACTTCCTCAGAATTTCTCTCATTTGTCATTATTGTAAAGGAAGTAGACAGCATTTTCTCCACCATTTTAAAACAAACAAAGAAACTGTGTATTATATATAAAAAAACAGTTTTGAACATATAATTTGTGCTGTTTTTAGAAACAAAAGTAAAACAATATATGATAACATTTTGAACCCTGCGGACTTGGCTGGTAAATGTTGAGGATTTAATTAATATGTTAGGTAACGTAATCCAGTTCCGGGAATTATTTTTTATTTATAGAATTGTGTTGAGAGAAAACATTGCCGGCAGTGAGCGGCGCTTGTTTATTATTTAAACATGGCGTCAGGAACACGTTTCATCAGCTCAACTGCGGAAACTGGAAAGTTTAACCTGTTTCTTACATTCAACTAACATGTGGCTCCATTATTTTTACACGTTTATGCATACATTATTATTATTATTATTATTATTATTATTATTATTATTATTATTATTATTATAAGTATTTCCAGCTTATAAATTTGATCATCTCCAATAAGAGATCCTGGTTGATTTAATTCTGCTCGGATTAGCATACTTAATGATGTTCCTACTATCCCTGCCCAAGCTCCGAAGACTACCTTGGTCGTCCTAGGCGGGGTAGAAAAAATAATGCAAATAACTTCAGTATATTCATTAATATGACGTAGGGGACCCATATACGACAAGGAAACTGATAGAAAATTATGAAAAATATAGTGTCTCTTTGGGAAAATGTTTGGACCCAAGAGAGATGAGCAGAGAGGCGATTGTAGACTACATAACAGGGAACTACATGACCTTTATAGGAAACCGGTTATAATAAGAACAGTTAAGTCTCGTAGAATGTGATGGGAAAGACATGTGGCACGAATGGGGAATAAGAAAGGGGTATGGAAGAAGATTCTTGTAGGAAAACTACAGGAAAAAATGCCTGGTTCATAGACCAAGAATGAGTTGGACAATTAAGGGAAACACAAAGAGAGAAAGAGAGAGAGAGAAAGAGAGAGAGAGAGAGAAAGAGAAAAGATAGAGAGCAAGAGAGAGAGAAAGCGAGCAGCGACATCACCTCATATCCGAGACATATCGCGAAGGCTAGCTCTCACTTCCCTCCCTCGCTCTCCCTCTCTGCTCCCCCTCTCTCTCTCCCCGTGCATAGCGCCTCCTCTATCGTGCTCACTCCCGCGCGCTATCCCTCCTCTATCACGCGCCCGCCGCATCCCCCTTCTCTCCCCTTTCTCTATCTCCCTCCCCTCCTCTCCCCCTCCACTCCCCTTCCTCCCTCCCTCTCTCTCTCCCTCCCCTCTCTCTCCCTCCCCCTCTCTCTCTCCCCCCTCTCTCCCCCTCTCCCTCCTCTCTTTCTCCCTCTCTCTCTCTCTCCCCCCTCTCTCTTTCTCCCTCTCTCTCTCCCCCCCCTCTCCCTCTACTCCCCGCCCTCTTCTCCCTCCTCTCTCCCTCCCTCTTCTCCTCTCCCTCTCCCTCTCTCTCTCCTCTCCCCTCCGCTCCCGCTCTCTCTCCTCTCTCTCTCCCACTCCTCTCTCCCTCGCTCTCTCCCTCCCTCTCCTCTCCCGCTCTCTCGCCCCCTCTCCTCTCTCTCTCCCTCTCTCCCCCCCTCTCCCTCTCTCGCTCTCTCTATCCTCTCTCCCCCTCCCTTCTCTCTCCCCTCCCTCTCTCTCTCCCCCCCCTCCCTCTCGTTCTCCCTGTTTAATTCTGGTTACTCGGCCGCATTGGCGCTTTTGCTTGTCATGTTGTTCGTTTATATTAAAATGGTGACCACAATAGGACGTTGGATTGGAAGAGGAGGAGCAGAAGATCAACTTCATTACCGGTGGCCTCCCAGGTCACCAGACCTAACCCTGTGTGATTTTTATCTGTGGGGTTACGTAAAAGACCGTGTTTGTATCCTCCCTATGCCTGACACCCTTGAAAATCTGCGACATCAAATTATTGAAGCTGTGAATTCGATAACTAGAGACCAGCTGATTCGTGTGTGACAAGAAACGAGCCACCGTTTTGATATTTGTCGTGTAACACATGGTGCTCATATTGAATGCATAAAATAGTGAAATTTGAACTTTTCTCTTTCCAGGAACATTGAAATTGTGTTTCTATGCTTTGTAGTTGGGAAGAAATAAATGTTTACTAATTTTATCTCCGCAGTCTATTTTAAAATTTGTTTCTATATATAAACTCTCAATGGCTCTTATAAGGTATAATATCTCTCTAAAATACAATTTAAGAATATCTACATCTAAAACAAAAATATTAGCTCTGAAAGGAAAATGTGCAATAAGAGCTAAAATAATGATAAACAATATAATTATAGACCAAGTTCAGAATTTTAATTATTTGGGATGTTATTTAGGCAATGACAGAAATTTAGATAAACACACTAAAGTACAATGATTCAATTATCTATGTGGCACAATTAAACGCACTTTATTGAATAAGAGTAGAAAAGAAACTATTTTGAAGTTTTACAAAGTATTGGCAGTTCCATCTCTTATCTACGGATGTGAAACCTGGACATTAACAAAGGCAGATAGTAAACAAATAGAGGCTGCAGAAATGAAGATGTTGAGAGCAATAGCAGGATATCAAAGGACCGATAAAAAGAAAAACGAAGATATAAGAACAGAACTTAATATATTTAATCTCTGTGAAAGAATAAAATATTATCAAAATGCTTATCTTCAGCACGTATTACGAATGAATGAACATCGCATACCAAGAAGAATGTATAATTATAAACCAAAAGGGAGAAGAATGTTGGGAAGACCATTGAAGAGATGGAAGGACCAATTCGACCTATAATGAGATCGGAACAGGCCATTAGGCTTAATCCTTGTTGTTGTTGATGATGATGAAGTAAGCTCTTAAAACACACTCGATACATTGTGCACCGTTGAATTGGTGCTGAGTTTCGATGCCAAACTGCACGAGGACTCTCACTTTAAGCTTAAGAATGATTAATTTTACAGGAATTTCTAAGTCCCATGACTTGGGATCCCTTCTCGAGTATCGAACCTACGAAATCTATGATATAAGTCTTCTCCCTACGAACTGTTGAGTATAAGTCAGTTAATTTGTCTTCATGAGTTTCGTATCGAAGTCAGGACCCTTTATTCCCATATATGGTCGTACACCCTAACTCTGATTGGTTAGAATATTCAATCACATGTCTTCTAAGGGCGTAAATATTTTATTTAAGCTCCCACCTACATTTGCAATTTTATTCTCACGGCTAGGGAGCGTGTTTACCAGTTTGGACTTTCCGCGACTGTAAATTTTTGGAGTTTGACGTTTTCTCCGAAACGTGATTTTTCAAGCTAGGCCCAGCTTAAGGATTTCAGGTCTAATTTGGGGGTTACATATTTATGACCTCTGTTATTTAAGTTTTCCTACCGCTCCATGTGGAAACTTTTTCCAATAATATGTATAGGCCTACTTGATTTACTTTTTATAGGGACTGGAAATCGCAAGAAAAATAAGGAGATACTTAGATATAAACCAACAAGATACTTTCGCCGAATGTACAGGAAAACGCTCACTGTGTTTACAAAGAGACCTAAAACACGTCTGGGGAAAAGAATCGTATATATTCAACCTAGGATTTAAAGAGAGATCAGGGCTTGCTTGGTTTAGGTTAGAGGCATGGAAATTTCAAAAAATTAGCGACGATCACGATATGCGAATATGTCCAATGTGCGGGAGCTTTGAAGATGAGATACATATATTAGGAAAATGTAATGATTTAGAATATTGGAGACGTCAGTTATTACCGGAAAGATCTCTAAATTCAAATCGGGAAAGATTGGCATGCTACGAGTTATTGGTAAATCCAGAAAATTGGATAAACTTGGGTAAATTTTCGGACAAAACGCGGAAAATAAGAACAACACTCATTCATGAATAAATATATGTTATCAAAATGCAATACCATTAATTCTGAATAATTATATATAAATTAATTAGTGTATAATGCTATTGTGTTATTATTTAATTGTAATATTACTGTGTTTTCTTTATGTAATTGTAATGTTATTGCTTTTTTTTGTTGTTTATTTTTCTTTATACTATTACCAATTATTACTTTATTGTAACGGACTGTCAACAGCACGTACGGCTTACTGCCCGTGCGACCCATATTTGTAAATAACATTATATATATCTTACTTTTTGTCTAATAAAGTCCTACTACTACTTCTTTTTACACGCTTTATATTAGCTTGACCTGTATCTATCTATGTAACGGAATCTTTCAACGCGATTTTCACCCACTTAAAATCATTGGATCGACTTGAAACTTTGTATACTTGTAGAGGACCCGTGACAATACAATAATTTCATATTTATTTTCTAAAATCCTGGCCATAATCATCAGAAAATAAAAAAAAAGTGTTTTTGTATCAATGTAACGGAATCTTTCAACGCGATTTTCACCCACTTAAAATCATTGGATCGACTTGAAACTTTGTATATTTGTAGAGGACCCGTGACAATACAATAATTTCATATTTATTTTCTAAAATCCTGGCCATAATCATCAGAAAATAAAAAAAAGTGTTTTTGTATCAATGTAACGGAATCTTTCAACGCGATTTTCACCCACTTAGAAACATTGGATCGACTTGAAACTTTGTATACGTGTAGAGGACCCGTGACAATACAATAATTTCATATTTTTCTAAAATCCTGGCCAGAATCATCCGAAAATAAAAAAAATGAAAACTGGTATAATAGGTTGCGGACTTGTCGAGCTTTTAGTTGTAAGAGCTCAGTTGGTACAGCAGTGAACTCTTAGTGGTATGTAATTTCAGTAATCCATACGTCGCTGGTTCAAATCCGGCTGGGAGGGTTTTTTTTATATAAGAGTATTACTTTTAGCTCATACTACAATAGTATTAATTTAAAGATATTTACATTTTTATCTTATTCTATAAAATATTAAAACTAAAAAATAAAAAATAAATAATAGTTTTAAAAAACTAAAAGAACACGCTTTATTAGAAAACTAAAAAAATGAAAAATAATTTTAATTTCCAACACGCTTGGGATAAATAAAGTGGTCAACAAAAAAATCATCTCCAACACATATAGAATAAAATTAGAGTTATCAACAAAAATAAAATAATTTTACCATCAAAAGCGTGGGGTGCTTTTTATGATTGTTACATTTTCTTCTTAGAAAACTTACTTTTACCAATATCTGTTTATTATCAAATATATTAATTGATACAGAGCAGCCCACGCTTTTGATGGTAAAATTATTTTCTTTTTGTTGATAACTCTAATTTTATTCTATATGTATTGGAGATGATTTTTTTGTTGACCACTTTATTTTATCCCAAGCGTGTTGGAAATTAAAATTATTTTTCATTTTTTTAGTTTTCTAATAAAGCGTGTTCTTTTAGTTTTTTAAAACTATTATTTATTATACTATATTCAGTTAATTCATTGTTTATTAATTAATCACTATACTAGATTAGGGCCCTACGAAGCAATATAACACTCACCATGGCATCAGGTTGGAGCATGTTAGTGAGAACCGATACTATCCTCCACTTGTAGACAGTGTACCATATAGACCCCTGGTAAATGTCCCCTGCGATGAGGAACAATGTCTTGTCCTTGTTGCGACTCTTTGCAGTTATCACAGCCTCAGACACTCTGGCGAACCCCCCGTAACATTGGTTCTTTGCCGCGTCTTCCTTGGAGCAGATTCCTGACACATTGTTAGTCTGGTGGAACCTCGAGTGCATGTCATTTGTATGAACTATCTCCAGTTTAAAATTTGCTGCAGCCACGCTCAGCGCCGCCATGAAAACCACTGGCCACAACATGTTTCTTCCAAGTTCCCTGCAACACAAGGTAAGAAATACAAAACCAAGTGGAGAGATCTCATTCAGCCAGACTTGAGGATACTGAAAGCTGCCCTACACTATAATTCACTAACTGCAGTAACTCATAGCCTCGCGGACATAAGCTCTCCATACATCCCTATCCTCAGCTAATGTTTTCCAATCATCCCTTGTATATTCTACTTGCCTCAAATCATGGATAATGTTATTCTCACATTTCATTCTTGGTCTACCAACTGGGCGTTTTTCTTCTGGGTTTCTTACAAGAAGCTTCCATGCATTTAATTCATTCTCCATACGCTCCACATGTCCTGCCCATCAAAGTCTACGAGATTTAACTGTTCTTATTATATCTGGCTTCCTATACATACAATGTAGTTCACTATTATGTAGTTTTCTCCATTCACCTGTCTGTTCATCGCTTTTGGCCCAAAACGTTTCCTAAGAACTTTATTCTCAAATACTCGTAATCTCCTTTCCTCCCTTAAAGTAAGAGTCCATATTTCACATCCATATAATATAACTGGTAGAATAACAGTTTTATATATTTTCAGTTTAACATTTTCTTTAAACAAGTTGGGGCTACAAGAAGTCTCTGCAATGCATAATATCACGCATATCCAGGATTGAGCGTATGTTTAATTTCTTTGCGCATCTCATTCCTATTTGTGATTATTGTTCCTAGGTATTTCAATGCAGTTACTTCTTCAAAATTTCCCTCATTTGTGATTAGTTGTCCATTTCTGTTATATAACGCATTTCTATGTGTGAACACATATATTTAGTTTATTGATGTTTACTTCCAGTCCCAATTTACCCTACACTACAATACAAAATTATATATATATATCCATTCATAGTAATTCTGCCCGAATGCAGGTCCTTCACTGCAATCATAGCATTTTTCATGCTATGCTTGCAGCTTTACTAGGGAGTTGTAGGTGTGGTAGCTTCTCGTTGCTTTCCACATCGGCGAAGGATGATGATGGCCATATGATTTCGGGGACCGTTTGGGCCTTAAAGTTCTCTTGACGTTTGTCTTAGAGCCAGTTTCACCAACAGAGGTAACTGTATTACGCCAGTTTTCCCCGTGTATAATACATAGCTTAAACTGGCGTAATACAGTTGTCTCTGTTGGTGAAACCGACCCTTACAAGTGAGGAAAAATCCCGATAAAAACCTCACTCAGAAAAACTGCCCCGACCGGGGATCGAACCCTGGCCCGCTGCGTGACAAGGCAGCACGCTACCTCGAGATCACAGTGGTGGACAGACCAAATATTGAATGGATGGCGTAAACAACTACATTGAGACAGAACAGGCCACAAGGGCTAATACTTGAGGCCGATGATGATGAAATGTTGATGTATCACAACTGAAGGCCAATTACGTACCTAAAATAGTCAGTTGTTTTGCTCTATACCCCAAAGTTTCTCGTTTCTCCGTCGAAATTTGTATTCCCAAATGATGACAGAAGAATACAGCTCTGCGAGAATTATAGCGCGTACAAAATAATCTACGCATTTTCTTAAGATCTCAAAAATCTGTGTTACTACAGCACAATACAATTACTCGTACATTAAATAGTTGCCCCGAAAATAGATCCAACCCAGAAACTACAAATTGTTGCGAAAACTAAAAAAAAAACCATAATGTTCATTTTGAGGCCATCACTTTTATTATATCAGATACATTTTAATATCTCATCCTATTGGAAACATATACAGACAATTTGAATGTAAAATAACTTGCTTCTAACTGAATATTAACAATTTAATACAAAATTGAGTGCAAAAGTGATCTAGCTCTATAGAGTGCAAACATTATCTAACACATATTTAACTAAAAATGGTATAATAACAAATAGAAAATACATATTGAACACGGATTCAGTTAGAAAAATTTCTAACTTAATAAGTTATCAGTATTTATTTTCCATTTAATGTTATTTCGTTACATTCTTTGTGTCTTTCTTATTACACATGTTGCTTCCTTCCGGTTCTTCGCGAGCGGGGGCTCATCTTCCCAGCGATCCCGGCGGGGCCCGGACCCGCGTGATCCGATTCGAGGACACTGTCAGGCAGTGTCCTAAGGCCAGCTCAGCGAGGACAGAAACCTCGCGTGGAGCAAAAGGGCAAAAGCTGGCTTGATCCCGATGTTCACTACGCATAGGGACTGCGAAAGCACGGCCTATCGATCCTTTTGGCTTGGAGAGTTTCCAGCAAGAGGTGTCAGAAAAGTTCTATCTATCTATCTTCGGGTTTTTACAGCTGCTGCCGTCTTCCCGTGCCAAACCTCCAAAGCCTACGGTCTTGGGCATCTTCGATGCTTAGCCCTCTAGCTTGCATTACTGTCTTCATGTTTTCCTTCCATGTTAACCTTGGTCTCCCTCTTTTCTTCTTTCTGTTCGGATGCCATTCATATAGTTGCTTTGACCATCGCTCATCTTCCATTCTTAAGACATGTCCTAACCACTTTAATTCCTTCTCCTCAATTCTTTCAATTATGCTTTCTTCTGCTTCCATTATGTTTCTAATTTCCTTATTTGTGACAGTTCTAATCTAGACTTTCTGGCACTTCTGTGTAAATAATCCATTTCTAGAGCTATTAGTCTATTCTTGTAGTACTTATTGATTGTCCATACCTCACTTCCATACATTGCAACAGATTCCACCAATGTTTTACCAATATATTTTTTTGTGTCTTTTCAAATATGCTTATCCCACCATATGGAATTTAACGATGATATTATTTTGCTACTCAATTCAATTCTATGTTTTATGTTCTCTTTGCCTATACCTTCAATGTTATCCATAATTATTCCCAAATATTTAGTTTGTTTCACTTGCTTTATTTGGATTCCTTCTTCCAATATTAAATTTTCTCGTTCATTGCTATTTATTGCCAGATATTCTTTTTTTTTTGTAAATTTACTGTGAGACCCCATGATTCATATGTGTTTTTCAACTTTTTATCATGAATTCCATATCAAATTTGTCTTGCGCTAAAACCAGTTGATCATCGGCAAATTGTAATGTCAGCAAAAATCTGTTACCTATTGGGATCCCCATACCTTTGCAGCTTTGTTTCCATTTCATTAAAATGGATTCTACATAAATATTAAATAAAATTGGCGAAAGACTGCAGAAAAGTTAGCACAGGGATAACTGGCTTGTGGCGGGCGGCCAAGCGTTCATAGCGACGTCGCTTTTTGATACTTCCATGTCGGCTCTTCCTATTATTGCGAAGCAGAATTCGCCAAGCGTTGGATTGTTCACCCACCAATAGGGAACGTGAGCTGGATGACAGGTTAGTTTTACCCAACTGATGACAAAGGTCCTGCTCAGTACTAGAGGAACCGAATTTCTCTAAGATTCTGATTAGAATTCACGGAACTGTGGTGGAATGTGCAATAATTGTTTTTCTGCACTGCTACTCATGACTTGATTAACTTCTTCCGCCATTTTGTTACACATAGATCACTATTCGCTTGGAAGCTAACTTTTAAAAATAAATAAAGCATGTCTGGAAGAGAGTATGGATAGTTTTACATGCACCATGCCGTGATACTCTCTGGATAGATCACTATTCAACTAAAAACACAACTTTAGAATTTTTGTGGGTTACATCTCTTTTTGGGGCAACTATTATATTAAATATACTAAAATGAGAAATCAAAGTGCTAACACCGAGAAAAAAATGCAGTTTGAAATTAAATCGGTGTGATGCAAAAGGACAACATTCCTTATGACACAGTTTTGAGAGAGAAAAAATGTAAATGTTGGTACACTTTAGAGAAAAAGTTACAATTGGTGACCCGTAGAACCAATATCTTCCCAATAACATAATGTTTATTGTTATTCCATACATGTACGAAGTTCGTGGAATCTTTACCTTCTGTATCTCTTTAGGACAACATATTTAAATAAAGTGTCAACATAATATTCTGGGAATGCGTGCTATTGTGCATTACAGGGACTCTTTGAAAAACGTTAAGCTGAAAATATATAAAACTATTATTCTACCAGTTATATTATATGGGTGCGAAACATGGACTCTTACTTTAAGGGAGGAAAGGAGATTACGAGTATTTGAGAATAAAGTTCTTAGGAAAATTTTTGGACCAAAGAGAGATGAACAGACAGATGAATGGAGAAAACTACATAACAATGAAGTACATGGTCCTTATAGGAATCCAGATATAATAAGAACAGTTAAGTCTCGTAGACTGCGATGGGCAGGACATGTGGCACGAATGGGAATGAAAGAGGTGTATGAATGCTTCTTGTAAGAAAACTAGAGGGAAAACGCCCAGTTGGTAAACCAAGAATGAGGTGGGAGAATAACATTAACTATGATTTGAGCCAAGTAGGTTATACAGGGAACGATTGGAAAACATTAGCACAGTATAGGGATGTATGGAGAGCTTATGTTCACGCGGCCATGAACCTACGAGTTCGATAGTGCCAGTGAGCGAGTTACTTACTTACTCACTGGCACTATCGAACCCGTAGGTTCATGGCCGCACGGACATAAGCTCTCCATACATCCCTATCCTGAGCCAATGCTTTCCAATCATTCCTTGTATAATCTACTTCCCTCAAATCATAGTTAATATTATTCTCCCACCTCATTCTCGGTCTACCAACTGGGCGTTTTCCCTCTTGCTTTCCTACAAGAAGCTTCCATGCAAGTCTTTCATTCCCCATACGTGCAACATGTCCTGCCCATCGCAGTCAACGAGACTTAACTGTTCTTATTATATCTGGCTTCCTATAAATACCATGTAGTTCATTGTTATGTAGTCTTCTCCATTGACCTGTCTGTTCATCTCTCTTTGGTCCAAAAATTTTCCTAAGTACTTTATTCTCAAATACTTGTAATCTCCTTTCCTGCCTTAAAGTAAGAGTCCATGTTTCGCACCCATATAATATAACTGGTAGAATAATAGTTTTATATATTTTCAGTTTAACGTTTTTTGAAAGGAGTTGGGACATCAAGAGTCTCTGCAATACATAATAGCACGCATTTCCAGAATTGAGCCTATGTTTAATTTCTTTGTGCATCTCATTCCTGTTTGTGATTATTGTACCTATGTATTTGAATTCAGCCACTTCCTCAAAATTTCCCTCATTTGTCATTAGCTGTCCATTTCCATTACATAATGTCAATATAATATTTGAAATATCAATTTGCTTGAAAGGATGTATCGAGTATTTATACAGCTCTGAATAAAATCGTCCATTTTTCTTTCTGATCATTAAGAAAGCACGTTCAGGTGCTGAACCACAGCAATATATTGTTGTACAACTCCTTGTGTTCATATTGTATTGTATTAAATCCAAACTAACACAATATTTTCCTTTTGCAAGTTACTGAAACATTTACATATGATTTTAACAAAGGAAAATGAAGGAATGTTTCTCTTTTTACACGCTTTATATTAGCTTGGCCTCTATCTATCTATCTATCTATCTATCTATCTATCTATGTAACGGAATCTTTCAACGCGATTTTCTCCCACTTAAAATCATCGGATCGACTTGAACTTTGTATACTTGTAGAGGACCCGTGACAATACAATAATTTCATATTTATGTTCTAAAATCCTGGCCATAATCATCAGAAAATAAAAAAAAGTGTTTTTGTATCAATGTAACGGAATCTTTCAACGCTATTTTCACCCACTTAGAAACAATGGATTAACTTGAAACTTTGTATACTTGTAGAGGACCCGTGACAATACAATAATTTCATATTTATGTTCTAAAATCCTGGCCATAATCATCAGAAAATAAAAAAAAAAGTGTTTTTGTATCAATGTAACGGAATCTTTCAACGCTATTTTCACCCACTTAGAAACAATGGATTAACTTGAAACTTTGTATACTTGTAGAGGACCCGTGACAATACAATAATTTCATAATTATTTTACGCTTTATATTAGCTTGACCTGTATCTGTCTATGTAACGGAATCTTTCAACGCGATTTTCTCCCACTTAAAATCATCGGATCGACTTGAACTTTGTATACTTGTAGAGGACCCGTGACAATACAATAATTTCATATTTATGTTCTAAAATCCTGGCCATAATCATCAGAAAATAAAAAAAAGTGTTTTTGTATCAATGTAACGGAATCTTTCAACGCTATTTTCACCCACTTAGAAACAATGGATTAACTTGAAACTTTGTATACTTGTAGAGGACCCGTGACAATACAATAATTTCATATTTATGTTCTAAAATCCTGGCCATAATCATCAGAAAATAAAAAAAAAGTGTTTTTGTATCAATGTAACGGAATCTTTCAACGCTATTTTCACACCACTTAGAAACAATGGATTAACTTGAAACTTTGTATACTTGTAGAGGACCCGTGACAATACAATAATTTCATATTTATGTTCTAAAATCCTGGCCATAATCATCAGAAAATAAAAAAAAAAGTGTTTTTGTATCAATGTAACGGAATCTTTCAACGCTATTTTCACCCACTTAGAAACAATGGATTAACTTGAAACTTTGTATACTTGTAGAGGACCCGTGACAATACAATAATTTCATAATTATTTTACGCTTTATATTAGCTTGACCTGTATCTGTCTATGTAAGGGAATCTTTCAACACGATTTTCACCCACTTAAAAACATTGGATCGACTTGAAACTTTGTATACTTGTAAAGGACCAATGACAATAAAATAATTTCATAAATAATATATAATAGGTTGCGGACTTATCGACTTTTTAGTCCATTGTTGTAAGAAATTAATATTATATCGTCTCGTAGCTCAGTTGGTAGAGCGGTGGACCTTAGTGGTATATAATTTCAGCATAAGTCGCTGGTTCAAATCAGGTCCGGAAGATTTTTTTCGAAGATTATTACTTTTAGCTCATACTACAATAGTATCGAAATTAAAGATATTTACATTTTTATCTTATTCTGTAAAATATTAATGACAATTTTGTAAACTTACCACATGGTAATTTATCCAAGAAATACGAGAAGGATACGATTAACTGTAACTATTTATCTATATTAAAATATTCAAAAATATTATAATAATGTTAGATAATAATAATTTTAAAAATATATAATTATATTCGTGCGTAGACACTAAAAATATCGTAAGCATGGAATTCCGGTTTATGACATTTAAACTAAAAATAAAAAAAATAATAGTTTAAAAAACTAAAACAACACGCTTTATTAGAAAACCAAACTAAAAATAAAAAATAAATAATAGTTTTAAAAACTAAAACAACACGCTTTATTAGAAAACCAAACTAAAAATAAAAAATAAATAATAGTTTTAAAAACTAAAACAACACGCTTTATTACAAAACCAAACTAAAAATAAAAAATAAATAATAGTTTTAAAAACTAAAACAACACGCTTTATTAGAAAACCAAACTAAAAATAAAAAAATAAATAATAGTTTTAAAAACTAAAACAACACGCTTTATTACAAAACCAAACTAAAAATAAAAAATAAATAATAGTTTTAAAAACTAAAACAACACGCTTTATTAGAAAACCAAACTAAAAATAAAAAATAAATAATAGTTTTAAAAACTAAAACAATACGCTTTATTACAAAACCCAACTAAAAAAGAAAAATAATTTTAATTTCCAACACGCTTGGGATAAAATTAAAGTGGACAACAAAATCATCTCCAACACATATAGAATAAAACTAGAGTTATCTACAAAAAAATAATTTTACCATCAAAAGCGTGGGGTGCTCTTAAGGTTTTTACGTTTTCTTCTTAGATACTTTACTTTTACCAATATCTATTTCTTATCAAATATATTAATTTATATAGAGTACCCCACGCTTTTCATGGTAAAAGCATTTTTTGTAGATAATTCTAGTTTTATTCTATATGTGTTGGAGATGATTTTTTTGTTGACCACTTTCATTTTATCCCAAGCGTGTTGGAAATTAAAATTATTTTTCATTTTTTAGTTCGGTTTTCTAATAAAGCGTGTTGTTTTAGTTTTTAAACTATTATTATTTTTTTTATTTTTTAGTTCGGTTTTCTAATAAAGCGTGTTGTTTTAGTTTTTTAAACTATTATTTATTTTTCATTTTTTTAGTTCGGTTTTCTAATAAAGCGTGTTTTTTTAGTTTTTTAAACTATTATTTATTTTTAATTTTTTTAGTTCGGTTTTCTAATAAAGCGTGTTGTTTTAGTTTTATTAAAACTGTTATTTATTTTTTAGTTTGGTCTTCTAATAAAGCGTGTTGTTTTAGTTTTTTAAAACTATTGTTTATTTTTTAGTTTGGTTTTCTAATAAAGTGTGTTGTTTTAGTTTTTTAAAATTATTATTTATTTTTTAGTTTGGTTTTCTAATAAAGCGTGTTGTTTTAGTTTTTTAAAACTATTATTTATTTTTTAGTTTGGTTTTCTAATAAAGCGTGTTTTTTAGTTTTTTTAAACTATTATTTATTTTTTAGTTTGGTTTTCTAATAAAGCGTGTTGTTTTAGTTTTTTAACTATTATTTATTTTATCCTTGGATGTTAAGATATAATTTTTTTTCTCAATTTGTAAAGATGATAAAGTAGAAAGCTTACCTTTTCAATATCACCTGTTCAATTATATTTTTCTTTACATTAGCAGCACTGCATGGTGTTGTGAAATGCACGTCCCTACGATCACGTGTACGATAACAAACGGACACATAAACATATAACAGAACCAAAGGTTTTCGTCAATAAAACCGAACGTAGATCTACTGATATATCTCTTGACCGATAACTTTATTTAGTCAACATTTCCGGTATTCTTAAAGGAATGCTGACGTCCACTGCTCAACAGTAAGTCCAATTTACGGTCCATGTCATTTGTTTTTAAAATAAATAAATAAATAAATAAATAAATAAATAAATAAATAAATAAATAAATAAATAAATAATAAAATAAATATATATATATATATTATTCCTTCTGTACGTGTATATGTCACTGAATCCTCCTAAACGACTGGACTGATTTTGATAGATTTTGTGTGGGTCCCTGTATTGTTTACATTCACAATTTGACCCTCTAAAAGGAGTTCGTCGCCGTGGCGTAGTCGTACTTAATCTGCTGGGAAATTAAGAAGTGAATAAATGTGAAATTATTTCTACAAGAAACAGTTTTTAGTGATTTTTGAAGTGTTTTCCTATCCGACCCTAAGAAGAGAATCCGGCTCTACCGAAAATTAAACCCAACTTGAACCAGTAATTATTTTTTTTACATAAATCCTTCTTCAAAATGTTACTACAACATCGGGCATGAAGAGAATTACTTCTTCATACTTCTCCCCCTCTTCCTTCTGCCTGGTACCATCCAATCTAACACATGTTTAGGTCACTGGTCTTCCGACATCCGTTGTACATGTCCATACCACTGTAAAGCTCTCTTTGTTATCCTATCGATAACAGTTTCTTGTGCATCCATTTCTTGTCTGTAAAGTTATACAGTGGTAATTTAAGAGAATACCAGCACCATCCTCCGGTTTCATTTCAGCTGCCGCCGTCTTCCGGAAATCAAACGCCATTCCTGTCTGTTCATCCATTGGTCTTCCTCCAATCATCTGATAAGCATTGCCGCTTGCACACCTTATACCCAGGTTTTCTTTGGTCTTCATTTCTTCCTCCTTTCCATTGGGATCCATTCCATAATAATTTTAGGCAATCATTGTTTTAACATCCAATCAGAGTTTAGTTTACTTTCGTTTAAGAATATGAAGTTATGCAGGTGTTCTTATTACAGTTATAACAGAAGGATGTGTAATTCTGACAACAATGACTTAAAACAATTTTTAAAAGCATTATTTACAAAACTGTTATGTAGTGAAATTTCTTTAATTGTTGCTGAGACATTTTTATTAAAAAATAACTAACAATGAATTATTTAGATGTTTTTATTTATTTAAGTTATATTTAAATATTAAAAGAATACAAAATGATTAACTTAAACTTTCATATTTATTATAATATTAAAATCCTGCTTTAAGTAGAATAACATGGTATGAGGGAATGCATGATGCCATGATGAAGAGGAGTATGGAAGAAGGACAATGGGAAGATAGGAATCAAGGGCCGAAAGTATCATTTTTAGTCACTTGTTTTGCAGTATCTGCAGTTTCTTTTTGTGGCATTTCGCAAGGATACTATGGATCACAGCCACAGTGACGACGACTTGAAAAACGGATATAATATTGCTATGCCTTGATGGGCTCTGGTTATAAACTGTTATCGATAGGATAACAAAGAGAGCTCTACAGTGGTATGGACATGTACAACGGATGTCGGAAGACCAGTGGCCTAAACAGGTGTTAGATTGGATGGTACCAGGCAGAAGGAAGAGGGGGAGAAGTAGAAGAACATGGTATGAGGGAATATATGCTGCCATGATGAAGAGGGGTATGGAAGAAGGACAATGGGAAGATAGGAATCTCTGGAAAGCAGGAATCAAGGTCGAACTGCTGTGAAGTGGAAAGCCTGTATTAAGTAACAAGTGGTACGAACACCAACTGGAATATTTAGAGAATTCCATAAATCACTTTGCCAACGTTAATATCTGGCAACGGTTTTAGAACAGTTTATTGTGCCAATAAAAGTCTGGCACTTGTCATTAACAGAGCGCGGAAGTAGTTATTGAGGACGTTTTTCTAAATTGAACATTTCCTCTTCATGAGAAATCAAAACTCACATTTCTCTAATTTTTGTTTGTATTTGTTTTTACATAATCACAAACGGGAATGAGATGCACAAAGAAGTTAAACACAGATTCAATTCTGAAAATGCGTGCTATTTATGCATTACAGAGACTCTTGATGTCCCGACTCCTTTCAAAAAAGTTAAACTGAAAATATATCTTCTTCTTCTTCTTGTAAGTCCATGGTTTCCCTTAACAGAGATTTAGCCGCTCTCCCCCTACAGGGAAGAATTTGAACCATACTAATTTAGTTACACTTGTTTTCGTATAGATGTCATTTGAGTGGTCCGTGGTCAGCGTTCCGCCACATACTGACATCTAGGGAACCAAGGTAGTACTTGGGTGGAAAAATTCGGTAAATTTTGCTTAGAGGCCTTTTCATTCAGGCTTAAGGATCTTTTACGAGCCTGAAAATCTTCAGACTCGGGACCCACGGCTTGAAGTCCCTCCCGGAAGACTTGATCCTTGGATTTTTTTTCATCCTAAAAAATCCATCGACCCCGGCCGGGTTTGAACCCTCGGCCCTCGGGACCAGATGCAAGGAGCATAACCACTAGTCCACCGCGGCCGATACTGAAAATATATAAAACTGTCATTCTCTAGTTATATTATATGGATGCGAAACATGGACTCTTACTTTAAGGGAGGAAAGGAGATTACGAGTATTTGAGAATAACATTTCTTAGGAACATTTTTGGACCAAAGAGAGATGAACAGACAGGTGAATGGTGGAGACTACATAACAGTGAGCTACATGGTCCTTACGGGAAAACCAAATGCATTAAGAACATGCGATGGGCAGGACATATCATACGAGCAGGTAAAGAAAGCAGAGCATGGTAACTTCTTGTAGGAAAACCGGAGAGAAAGCAGGAAGGCCAAGAATGAGGTCATTATTTGAGGGAGGGGTATTACATAGGCGATAATTGGAAAATATTAACTCTAAAAGGGATGTATGGAGAGCTTCTGTCCTTGCGGCCTCGATAGCACCATACCTTTTGACACTTCATTTGCAATTTATATTTGAGCAGTTTCTCGCTGCGCCTTGTTTCTGAAGGTCACTGGGTTATATATAGTAATTATTAGCTGCTATCGAACAGGTTCTGGATGTCGCTGCAGCTTATAACGTGATAAATGCTAGAAACTCTCTAACGCATTGACATTATCTAACCTGAACCTCATGACCGCGCGGATATAAGCTATCCACGTAACCATATCCTGGTTAATATTTCTCCAATTCAGGTAGCCAGCAAGCAAAATTATTGATAACACAGATGGATTTTTGGCGAAGGACATTAAGAAAATCAAGAAAAGAGAGAATTCGTAAACAAAAAATTGGAGAAATAATTATTGTTAAACATAATATTATAGAGGTAATAGAAGAACGAAGATTGAAATGGTATGGACATCTGAAGAGGATGGAGAATAATAGAATCCCAAGAATGATGCTGGATTGGAATGTTGAAGGCAGGAGGAGGAGGAACAGTGGATGGATGAAGTGAGAAGAAACATGATCAGCAGAGACCTCACAGAAGAAGATGCTGAGGATAGAAATCAGTGGCGGAGAAAAATACATTTGGGCTGAAGGATAACTACTGTAATGTAGACAAAATGCTCAATAAAAGGAAATTAGCCTCCGCATAACACACATAACCTTCCACGATTGAATCTCAAACGAACGTCGTAACTTCTCCGAGGAGTCAACATTTATACTAAACGAAAATTATGTGACGCAGCGAAACGACCACAAAATGCCGACACTTCCTCCTCCGCCGCGTGCGATGCGTCACAGACGTATAACTAACTAACTCACTGGCTCTATCGAACCCATAGGTTCAAGGCCACGCGGACATAAACTATCCATATATCCATATCCTGTGGAAATGTTTTCCAATCATTTACTGTATAATCTATTTCCTTAAATCATGGTTAATGTTATTCTCCCACCTCATTCTTGGTCTACCAACTGGGTGTTTCACTCTGGTTTTCCTACAAGAAGCTTCCATGCACGTCTTTCATTCCCCATACGTGCCACATGTCCAGCCCATCGCAGTCTACGAGACTTAACTGTTCTTATTATATCTGGCTTCCTATAAAGACCATGTAGTTCTCTATTAAGTAGTCTTCTCCATTCGCTTTCTGTTTATCTCTTTTTTTGGTCCAAATATTTTCCTAAGAACTTTATTCTCAAATACTCAACTCCTTTCCTCCCTTAAAGTAAGAGTCCATGTTTCACACCCATATAATATAACTGGTAGAATAATAGTTTTATGTGTTGTTGGTTTAACGTTTTTTGAAAGGAGTTGGGACGATAAGAGTCCCTGTAATACATCCATCCATAATATTTCTGCCCGAAGGCAGGTTCTTCACTGCAATAATAGCATTTTCTTGCTATGCTTGCAGCTTTACTAGGGAATTGTAGGTGTGGTAGCTTCCCGTTGCTTTCCACACCGGTGAAGGATGATGATGATGATAGTGATAAGGATGATGATGGTGATGATGGCCATATGATTTCGGGGACCGTTTGGGCCTTAAAGTTTTCCTGACATTTGTCTTACAGGTGGGGAAAAACCCCGATAAAAACCTCACCCAGAAAAACAGCTCCGACCGGGGATCGAACCCGGGCCCGCTGCGTGACAAGCCAGCACGCTACCTCGACACCACAGCGGTGGACTTCTGTAATACATAACAAATCGCATTTCGAGAACTGAGCCTATGTTTAATTTCTTTGTACATCTCATTGCTATTTGTGATTATTATCTCTATATACTCGAATTCAGCCACTTCCTTAAAATTCCCCTCATCTGTCATCAGCTGTCCATTTACATTGTAAAACCTATTTCTATGTGTGACCATGTGCCTCCCACTATGAACGCAAATTTAATAACATATTCACGTCAAAATATCCTGTCTGCTGGAAATGAAAGCGCGACTGCCTGAGTGGGAGTTCCAGACCACGTGATGATGTAACAACATTACACAATTAACATACTGAATGACCTTGACCACAGTGTTTACCCAGAGTTACAATAGATAAGACTATGGGAATTTTATCTACTGTATGACTGTCACGCATCACTCTACTTGTTTCTATTCAAAATGCTCTTTATATAAGTCTTTTCGCCCCGAAGAAAACTTTCACAAGATATATACTCATTTATGTGTATCATGGGTTTCTAGGGAGCCAAATATTTTTTTTGAGGTCCAAACATTTTGGGGGGCTTTTATGGAGCTCTGAATTTGGATTTTGTTGTTATTTAATAGCTCCAACAGAAACAGATTTACAGTATTCTATACACAATTTTAATATAATTGCAAAAAGGTACAATATGGAAATCAATACAAAGAAAACTAAAGTGATGGCCTTTTGTGGAAAATATCCTATACTAGCAAAATTGTTTTGGATCATGAAATTTTAGAACAAGTAAACAAATTTAATTATTTGGGTTACAATTTAACATTTCAAGATGAAGCTGATATATCAAAGAAAATCACAAATTTTACAAAAACAACGGGATAATTAACAGTATAATGAAACCATCTTTAGTACAGAAGATCACAAGATTACGGCTTTATAAGGTTCTCGCAAGACCAGTATTAAGATATGGTAGTGAAGCATGGACAATACGAAGAAGAGATGAAAGCCGAATAACAGCAAATGAGATGCGATTTATGCGCCGTACAGCAGGCTACACAAAGTGGGACCATAAAAGAAATGAGGAAATTATGGAAGAGTTGCATGTAGAACCCATTCTACACCATATACAAAACTACCAGAACAACTGGAAAGCCCATCTTCAACGAATGCCGTCTCATAGAATTCCAATACTTCCATACTTCGCTACTGCCCCCAAGGCAAAAGATCACTGGGACGTCCAAAAAAGCTCTGGATGGAAAATTCCTCTTTGAGACCGGAACAGGCCACACGGCCTAATACTTGCATGGATGATGATGACTATTTAACTCATGCCCCAAATGGGACTCAATGGCCAATCACGTTTCAATGATTTCTGTTTTACAACCAATCAGAGTCGTGTTTCACGAAATATTTATCAGTGTTATAATTACCATATTAAAGAGGGTTCCTCCTTTTTAATATTCTGAACAGGTCTGACCATTATTTTGTAGTGACTGAGCCTGTGAGAAATACGGCTACCAGATTGTATATAATATATAGTGCATGAATGTCAACACATGCCGCATGCGGGAGTTAATATAAAAAAAAATTGTAGCAATTGATTATACCATCAAAAAAAGAAACCACTGTTTGCACTTTCTTAAATGTATTTTTTCCCAGGTAACAATCCAGAAAAATATAATTGTCATATTTACATCATACGACATCAGAAATGAACTAATATACAGTTTGATGTGTTTCATTTTTTCTCCACTAGAGAGCATTCTACAATATTGCGTTCCTTTGGCAATAAATAGTATGATCTGGTTGCAGTGATAAACAAAAGAAGTAGAAGAAGCGTGCCTATTGTTCCTCATTTGTTTTAAAACATCGCCGTTTACATTAAATGTATAAATATTTTAAAATAACTATAGTTAAATAATGATTTGTGAGTAAACAGCTTAATTTTATTCGTTAAATAGTCCTAACAAATGCCACTCTTGATTTCCAAATTCTCTAGATAAATTCACTCCTCACTTCGTGAGTCGTGAATTTATCGATAATTTGGAAATCACTCGTGGCATTACTTATGATAGTTATTTAACGTTTAACCCTTGAGGGGACCGACTGGCGAATTTCAATTTTTAAAAAAAATATCTGATTGTTTTGAAGTTTTTATAACATACATTATGTGTTTATAGAAGTGTTTCCGTCAAGTTTGGTGTTTATAAGTAGAATAGTTTCAGAATTATGATTTTTTAAAATTATTTTTAAATATTTTCTAAAAACTGCTCCTTATGATGTATTTTTAAATATTCTCTCACAAAATGAGATTCAGAGTATTTACGATTCCAGTAAACACATTTGCTATGCAAACACATTCATAAAGGGAGGGTATTACTCATTTTTTAAAAAAATTATCATAAGTAATGCCACGAGTGATTTCCAATTTATCTAGAGAATTTGGAAATCAAGAGTGGCATTTGTTAGGACTATTTAACGAATAAAATTAAGCTGTTTACTCACAAATCATTATTCAAATATAGTTATTTTAAAATATTTATATATTTAATGTAAACGGTGATGTTTGAAAACAAATGAGAAACGATTGATACGGTTAATCTGCTTCTTTTGTTCATCACTATAACCAGATCATATTATTTATAGTCAAAAGGAACGCAATATTGTAAGAATGCACTCTAGTGGAGAAAAAATGAAACACACCAAACTGTATATTAATTCATTTCTGATGTCCTATGATGTAAATATGACAATTATATTTTTGTGGAATGTTATTACCTGGGAAAAAATACATTTAAGAAAGTGCAAACAGTGGTTTCTTTTTTTGATGGTATAATCAATTGCTACAAATGTTTTTATATTAGCTCCCGCATGCGCTATGTGTTGACATTCATGCACTATATATTTTAAATAAACTTTTTAAAAAAATTCTGGCAGCGCTGAGATTCGAAGAGACTGGTGCCTTAAACCAGCGCCTTAGACCGCTCGGCCACGCTACCATTATATGTATACATTCTGGTAGCCGTATTTCTTAAAGAGTCAGTCACTGCAAAATAATGCTATGGCCTATTCAGAATGTTAAAAAGGAGATTCTTTGTTTATTACATATTTATTATCATATGATAAACTTTAGTTGGTAAATTCTAGGCGAAACATGACTGTGATTGGTTGTAAATAAAAAAATAATTGAAATGTGATTGGTCATTAACTCCCATTTGGGGCATGAGTTAAATAGTCATATTAAACAGTACCAACTAAATTGGAAACACCATCTTGAAAGAATGAGTTCAAATCGGATCCCCAAAGCTGTTTATAATTATATACCAAGAGGACGAAGATCACTGGGCCGTCCTATGAAACGCTGGAGGGAAAATTTTCTATAGGATCGTAACAGGCCTTGGCCTAATACTTGGAAGGAAGGAAGAAGAAGAAGTTAAATAGTCACTCTAATTTTTTTCATCTCAATTTAAAGGAACACACGTGTCTTAGACTAGTAACTGCATAGCAAATTTGAATTAGCATTTATTGGAGAGTCTAACCACAAAATTTCACTTTAATAGCATAACAATTGCATCGTTAAGGAGAATTTTAAATTTTGGAAAATGTAAAAAATAATGGAAACAGAAAAAAAAAATATATATAATAAAGTTTAAGTAGTAATGCTGACCACAGGTGCAGGGAAATTTAAACTTTTACGTCAAGGAGTTAATTTTGCTCCTACAATAAAAATGTTTACATGAAAAGGACCCTAAAGAATCAGAGTTATTAAAAAGCAAATAAACAAAACATGCATTTTTTGCCATTTTTTCAACATTTTCACCAGTCGGGCACCTTAAATTGGCAAGCAAGCGAGCCTGAATAGGTGTTTTTGTGTGCTACCGACGTCCGTTTTGGCGTCTTGACCCAAGCCATTTAGGTTTTTAAAAACATTGTTTTGCTTGCTTTTCTGACGCAACAATGCGCTGTCCACGGCGCCGATTCTGAGAATTTTTTTATCTCTTGACGGCTAATTACGTACTTGCTGTATACGGTTTTATTGATACCAATTTTCCAGCCTAGATGACGTTGTTGGAAAATTATAGTGTTTTATTGTGATTTATTAATAAAATATTGTGATTTATTAATATCAAATGAAGAACTGCGGAGAAAAACCAACCAATCTCCAATCTGACATCAAATAAAACAAAGAAAGTGGAATTGGATAGGGCACACATTGAGAAAACCACACGGAGCCAACGAGAAGACTGCAGTACATTGGAACCCACAAGGAGTAAGAAAGAGGGGACGACCTAGGAAAACTTTGGAGCGATCAGTAGAGGAAGCAGCAGGAGAACGTGGGAAAAGCTGGAAACAAGTGAAACAATGGATGGAAGCAGAGTGCACTGGAGGAACTTTACTGCTGCCCTATGTTCCATTTAAGAATTACAGGAAATAAATAATAAGTACTTGCAATTTATTGGGCAAAAACAAATGTGAGTTCTTAGACTGTATTCTGTCGCAAGTGAACTTGATACCAAATTATGATTATTTCATGTTTATATAACTTGAGTGAATTGTTATTAGTTAGATATATTTTAAATAAACTTTTAAAAAAATACTGGCAGCGGTGGGATTTGAACCCACGCCTCCGAAGAGACTTAAACCAGCGCCTTAGACCGCTCGGCCACGCTACCACGATGTTACTAATTGCTCATATCAGATAACATTGGTCAACATGAGCACCAATAGTTGTACTTAATGCAGTTATTTATCGTGTTTTCAAATATGTATTCGGAATTTCTCCATCACCCACAGTTTTTTTTATTTCAATTAATGGATTTAAATAATTACTTTTTTAATAAACCTAGATTTCTTCCTGGAAAATCTTGGCGCAGTGAGCGATGAGCACGGGGAACAATTTCATCAGGAGATTTCAGCTACGGAAAAGATATATCAAGGAAAATTGAATCCTAATATGCTGGCCGATTATTGTTGGACCATCAAGAGTGATGCTCCACAGGCGAAATATAGCAGAGAATCGTCATTTCTTACTTTCTATGTGCGTCCGAATGTTCGAATATTGTGTATTTACGAATGTAGAAAATATTAAAGTGTTTGAAATTATAAATTCCTGTCTCTCGGAAACCTTGCGTGATGGAGAAAAACCGATATCAAATTTGAATTCAAGAGAAAAAAAATACTATCAGAATCACATATTTTTCTTTCTGAGACAAAAAAAGTTTTTTTTGTTGCTCAGTGAAATTAAATGTGGCTGATCACAGTGAGAACTAAATCATCCAAAACTGTTATTAGGTAGGCTATATTGTATAACTGGACACAGTTATTTCGGAAATAGTTTACATGTGGCAAGAAAACTTTTTCTAATTTCTAACCATACATCATGCGCATGCGCCAACAGACGCGAAGCGGTATGACGGGACGCTGCCAACATATACACGATATTTGAACTCGCGTCTCCAACGAACCTAAAAGCTAACCTAACGCAATTTAAGTACTCTAACCTGTGAAAGAATGCACGCTGATTTTATTTAGTGTAAGTTGATTAGTACAGAATCTATGTTGGCTGCACTGGAACACAGAATATTCGTTAAAATCAATATGGCTGCCACGTCTTCAGCAGTTCAATATCGTGAAAAATATATTGAAATATTCGTTAGAAAACGTAAAAATCATTGTAAATGGTGGGAAATAATTTGAAAAATGAAACCTTAAGAATAAAATTTGACAGGAGTTTATGAAGGAATTAAAAATGTCGCGTCACAGGTTGTAAAGTTTAGCCTTTATTTCAATTCGTTTATTTTATTTGATTAAAACTATTAAATAATTAAACCAATTGATGTATCCTCTAGGATACGTTGCTAGTTTAATGATTAATGGGATACTGTCGGCCGCGGTGGACTAGTGGCTATGTTCCTTGCCTCTGGTCCCGAGGGTCGTGTGTTCAGACCCGGCCGGAGTCGATGGATTTCTAGGATAAAAAATCGATGGAGCAAGTCCTCCGGGATGGACTTTAAGCCGTGGGTTCCGAGTCTGAAGATTTTCCGGCTCGAAAAGATCCTTAAGCTTGATTAAAGAGGCCTCTAAGCAAAATTTACTGACCTTCTTTTGGGCAGAATTACTATGGAATGGAATATATGGAAATAAATTAAAGGATATATATATATATATATATATATATATATATATATATATATATATATATATAATGTTTTACTCAGAGATCCGGGTTCGAATCCCGTCCAGGCATTTATTTTTCTTATCATACCATATATATATAATGAATAACGATTGTAACGTCTGATTACTTAGGGAGCTTTTGTTTACCGTGCATGAGGTCGCGTGTTCGATCCTGCTATCTTCTCTCTCGCCCTTATTTCAATTAATTTTCTTTCTTTTGTTTCATTTCTTTTTCTTTGTTTTATTTTCAGTATTTATCGCACTACTTATTTACACGAAATTGTTTTCAATTGCACGACACACAACGAAATAGAACGGATCTAGTTTCTCAAATAGTTGTATATTTGTGATCCAAATAGCTGATCTCTGATCATGCGCAGTGGCTTCGTTCTGAGAATTGGAAAATTATCTGTGCGCCATCAATTATTTCAAGGCTGTACATCACATGCTTCTGTGGAAGAAATTTAACTCTTTCACCATGGATATTTTAAACAAACACTACCTCGCAGTTAAAAACGGCACAACTATTTCCAACATGTTTTATTGTTAACACTAAAGCTCGTCAATAGCTACTAAAAAACCGGTAGACAAACAGAAAGGAAAATGGAACTCAACTGATTTACTTAAACTGGGGTTTTCAACAAACTATAACATTTTCATACTTTTTAAAAATTATTATTCACTGAGAGTAATTCATATTATAATTACAAAGAAATAAACGTTATCTCAGTCAAAACATAAATTGATTGATTCAATCTCCTGTTGTGAGATTATTTTCAAGACATGGTTGTTTATTAATTTATGATACATAGTTACCATCACCAAGACAATTATATATTTTTTTAATATGTGTATAAAATTTAAGTGAATAAATTTGTATACATATATTTAAACAAAATTAAAATTGTTTTGGTGATGGTAAGTATGTACAATAAATTTATAAACAACCATGTCTTGAAAATGTTCTCACATAAGGAGATTGAAACATCGACACAATCAATTTATGCTTTGACTGAGATAAAGTTTATTTCTTTGTAATTATAATAACATTTTCATATGAGACCCGTTTTTTCAAAAACTAAAAGAGGAAAATGTATTAACGTTTTGGAGCATGTACAGTACTTACATCTGTTGATGTGGAACCACTTTGTGCTCTTACAATTATTGGTTATTTTTTACAAAAATGAACATTTGCAAAAATTAAAAAAAAAATTGTAAGAAGAAATGTAACTCAAAAGTGCTTCAATAATATCATAAGTAACGCCACGAGTGATTTCCAAATTATCGATAAATTAACGACTCACGAGGTGAGGAGTGAATTTATCTAGAGAATTTGGAAATCAAGAGTGGCATTTGTTAGGACTATTTAACGAGTAAAATTAAGCTGTTTACTCACAAATCATTATTTAACTATAGTTATTTTAAAATATTTATATATTTAATGTAAACGGCGATGTTTGAATACAAATCAGAAACGATTGGTACGCTTCATTTCCTTCCTTTGTTCATCACTGCAACCAGATCATAATATTATTTATTGCCAAAGGATCACAATATTGTAAGAATGCACCCTAGTGGAGAAATTTATAACCAACGTTATAGGTATTAATTCATTTCTGATGTCCTATGATGTAAATATGTCAATTATATTTTTCTGCAACGTCATTTCCTGGAAAATAATTCGTTTAAGAAAGTGGAAACAATGTTTTCTTTTTTTTTGTGGTATAATCAATTGTTACAAATGTTTTTATATTAAATCCCGCATGCGCTTTCTGCTGACATTCATGCACTATATATTCAATCTGGTAGCCGTATTTCTTAGAGGGCCAGTCACTGCAAAATAATGCTATGACCTATTCAGAATGTTAAAAAGGAGGTGCTTTCTTTATTATGATAAACTTTAGTTGGTAAATTATAGGTGAAACTCGACTGTGATTGGTTGTAAATAAAAAAGTAATTGAAATGTGATTGGTCATTGACTCCCATTTGGGGCATGAGTTAAATGTTCATATAAAATACCTGTTTTCTCAGAAACTACAAGAGGTAAATGTATGAGCGTGTACATCTGTTGATATGGAACCACTTTGTGCTCTTACAGTTATTGGTTATTTAAAAAAATGAACATTTGCAAAAATTAAAAAAAATTGAAGTTTAAAAAAATACATTTGCAAAAGTAAGAAGAAATGTAAACTCAGAAGTGCTTCAATAATTTTATTAAACATGTGTCTGAAACATTTATATCTCAAATAGTTTCTGGGAAAACGGATCTCAAAGTTTTACATTTTAACATAGGTAGCTACTTCTTCTTCTTCTTCCTTCCAACTATTAGGCCAAGGCCTGTTACGATCCTATAGAAAATTTGCCCTCTAGCGTTTCATAGGACGGCCCAGTGATCTTCTCGTATAAGACTTGAAAGCACAATAATAGTCCCTTCGATTGGTTGCTGGCCAAAGGAAGACAAGACCAGTGATGGGGCTACCATCTTATACCCTCTGGTCAGGCTATTCTGAAGAAGAAAATAAAATAAAGGAAAGAAGAAATGGAAGAAAGGAAAGACTTCCTAGCCCTCGGATGCCCTAATAGCATCGGGGTCGAAAAAACAAGAGTTAACCAAGAGAGGTTAGATAGTAAAGTTAAAAGAGTGCAAAACACAAGTAAGTGGAAGAAATGTTTTGCTCAGCTTGGGCACCTTGTGGTCGCCATCCACATATCCTCTAGATGAGGACCCCTGAGGGAAGGAAGCTATTTACTTTATTTTATATCATTTTAATTTTATTATATTCCATGTTTTTGTTAGTATTAGCTAGTATTAGATTACATCATCATTGTATTTTGTTTAGTCTGTATTTTAATAATATAACTTAAAATTGTAAGATGTATGTGATTTTTGTATAATTTTACTATTCGCTGGTTGAGTGGAAGAGAAGGCCTTATGGTCTTAACTCTACCAGCTAAAATAAAGCATTATTATTATTGTCGGGATAGGGCATTTAATATCCCCTTAATGCAGTTTAGCGTTGTTTATTCTCTAACGGCGTACGGTCTGATTGTAGGTGTGATTAAAAAAATTACTTGTATTTTATTTATGGCCTATTAATCTACGTAGCATCTGTATAGCTTTGTGCACTTTCTATTGCTCCCGCTAACAAATCATTCAGATATATTAATAACCGAAATAAATACAACACAACATATTAGTGCATCGTATGTGGCAAAAAATCGTAAATACGTCTGTTGAAGGAAAATAGGCCTTCTGTGTACCATTAATAGTTATTTGTGAATATCATGAAATTATTTCCAGTTCAATTTCTGAATTCTATAGAGTCTTATAGGGGATAATACAGATTTTGAATCTTTTTTTCCATTAATCAAATAAAAATAAAACTTAGTTTTATTTGATTTTCATATTTATTAAGATATAATTCAGTGACAGCTGTTTCGGTACACTGTACCTCCTTCAGACATGTTAACAAATTATGAATTGTGTTATTATAGTGCATAAGTCCACCGCTGTGGTCTTGAGGTAGCGTGCTGCCTTGTCTCGCAGCGGGCCCGGGTTCGATCCCCGGTCGGGGCAGTTTTTCTGGGTGAGGTTTTTATCGGGGTTTTTCCTCACCTGTAAGACACATGTCAGGAAAACTTTACGGCCCAAACGGTCCCCGAAATATTATGCCCACCATCATCATCCTTCACCGGCGTGGAAAGCAACGGGAAGCTACCACACCTACAATTCCCTAGTAAAGCTGCAAGCATAGCATGAAAATGCTATGATTGCAGTGAAGGACCTGCCCTCGGCAGAATTACTATGGATGGATGGATAGTACATATCAACTGATCTAAGCAACAATACAACAATAATTTATTTAATTTTTTTAATTTAACAAAGGTGATTCATTCAAATCAAGTTGAGAATTTAACAGTTTATTACTACTTTTCAATTTATTTATTTCTACAGCCTTTTTTTATCGTTAAACTAACTCGCTGGCACTATCAAACCTATAGTTCATGGCCACATAAGCTCTCCACACATCCCTATCCTGAGCACATGTTTTATAATCATCCTCTGTATAATCTAGTTTCCTCAAATCATCTATCTATATATAATGGCGTAGCCCATTGTTGAGCCATAGCCTGTCCCTTATAAGGAGTTAGTAGACCAAATTAAATTTTAATTTCCTTATTTGCTCAAAGATGTCATGGATGGCATGCGGTCAATCATCGACCTAATGAGACATCTAAAAAAAATCCATTGACCCCGGCCGGGTTTGAACCTGCGACCCTCGTAACCAGAGGCATAACCACTAGTCCACCGCGCCTACTTTTTCAAATATATATATATATATATATATATATATATATATTTTTTTTTTTTCAAATGCCCCAGGTTTGTCTTTCGACATTCCTGGTTTCTCTCCTGGCATGGCGTATTTGTAACCCACTTCTGAGGTTAGATAAAGTTATTCTCCCATCTCATTCTTGGTCTACCAACTGGGCGTTTTCCCTCTGGTTTTCCTACAAGAAGCTTCCAGGCCCCTCTTTCATTCCCCATTTGTGCTACATGTCCTCTACGACACTTAACTGTTCTCATAATACCTGGTTTCCTATAAATATCACTGTTATGTAGTCTTCTCCATTCATCTCTCTTTGGTCCAAAAATTTTCCTAAGAACTTTATTCTCAAATACTCGTAATCTCCTTTCCTCCCTTAAAGTATGAGTCCATATAATATAACTGGTAGAATAAACAGTTTTATATTTTTTCAAAGGAGTTGGGATGACAAGAGTCTCTGTAATGCATAATAGCACGCATTTCCAGAATTGAGCCTATGTTTAATTTCTTTGTGCATCTCATTTCTATTTGTGATTATTGTTCCTAGATATTTGAATTCAGCCACTTCTTCAAAATTTCCCTCATTTGTCATTAGCTGTCCATTTCCATTACATAATGCATTTCTACGTGTGACCATATATTTAGTTTTATTGATGTTTACTTCCAGTCCCAATTTCTTAGTGTTACTCAATAGTGTGTGCGTGTTGTCCTTTAGTATCTCCTCGCTATCGGTAAATAATACTACATCATCAGCTTAAACTAACAGCTTATTAATACCATTGAGTTGTAGGCCTTCTTCATCCTCTAAATATTTAAAGGCATGCTCTAGTATAAAATTAGATAGTAGAGGAGACTAGGGCATTTGACTTCAACCATTTCTTAAACAATTCTTCATTACATTATAGTTTTAGTGGAAACGAGCAACCCTCTAGTTATATGTGTGACATATAGGCCTAAAGCGTATTAAAATTATATATATATATATATATATATATATATATATTGTATGAAACATAGTAAAGTAAAGTAAAGTGATCCACAACAGGCCCGGAGGCCCTTGGGGTAGTAGAAGGTTAAGGCTCCTACTTTTTCTAGACAATCGGCACTTTATGGAAAAACTGCACTTAAACTAGCGTGAAATATTTTCGAAGTCCTATAGAACAACAGTGCACATGCGCCAGAATTTATAGAGCCAGCGATAACCCACAATCGATTATCATCCTCGATTACTATCCGTCGCTATGAAATTTAAATTAGCAATATATACAATAAATCACCAAATCTATGTTAAAAAAATATATCAATAGTATTAAAATTACCAAACGTTTATTAAAAATGGGTGTACACTTACTTATCACTCTCTAACGCTGATCCAACCAGCGATAACCCAAAACAGCGATAGAAAAATCATAGCCTAAGTAATATACTCTGTGGAGAAAATAGCAGTTAGCATCACAATATTGTCTAACAGTGTCATAATATTGTGATTTGTATATTTAAATAAATACTTCAAAATTGTCTAATAATGTTATAAAATTGTTTGAAAATGTTTAAAATATTAAATAATGTTAGTAAATACATAAGAAGAGCTATAGTTTACAACAATATAACTGAAAAATCAAGCGCTAGTAGAAGTGCAGTTGAGCCCATACCTTTTTTTTGTTGAGTAGATAAAACACTGAAATAACACTTTCACTAACATTGACAGCACTAGAAACTTGTTATAGAGGAAATACTGCGGTACAATTGTTAACAATATGAGAGAGAAGCACAAGAGCGCAGTGGGACAATTTCCTGAACTACATACTTGTAGTAAAACAGCTGAAAGTGAACACAGCTAATGAGCGACACCCGGCCGGTTCTTGTGTTGCGCGCCAACTGACGAACTGTTCAGTGAAGCGGATTGAGGCAGGCCATGTCTTTCCTGTTGGGAGGTTATTTCGGTTTCCGTACCACAAAAGCTTGCTCCCGTGTCTGTCATTGTGTCATATCTTCGTAAATCAGGTCACATACGTACATAACTCCAGCATACAGGGTGTAACTAAATTCCCACTACAGATTTGTGGATCCGTAGACTTCATTGCGTTTATAAAGTTTTATTTTAGACGGGTAAAATGGCAATGTATAAAACTTATTTCAAACCAGTTGTAACACATGCAGCTGAGACTTGCACATATACAAAGAAGGACTTGAACAGAATCCAAGCTACAGAAATGAAATTCTTACGTGGAATGGCACATAAAACAAGGAGAGATAGAATAAGGAATGGCAAAATCAGGGAGATATTAACGACATAGAAAAAAAGTAGACTAAAATGGTTTGGACACTTAAAACGAATGGAAAAGGAAAGACTGCCAAGATACAAGGAAAACGACCACGAGGTAGACCACGAGAAAGATGGATTAACCAAGTGAAGAAAAGTCTACAAGAGAGAGGATACGACTGGGAAGAACTAAAATGAAGCAAAACATGGGAAGATAGAGATGGTTGCAGGTGTATTTGGAATCGACCTTCCGAAAGCAGGACACGATAACAGAATGATGATGATGAAATTTGAATTGGAATATATATATAAAGTTGCAATTTGATTAATTGCATTAAAGGTTATTAGCTACATCAGAACGGTTAGATTTAGCATAGGAACTCGTGTCCTAAAACGTTCCGTTGGGCACTGGTCCTATCTGTAATGATATAGCTCAATGTTGAGACATCCGTCCCTGTATAATCTATTTCCTTCAAATCATAGTTAATATTATTCTCCCACCTCATTCTTAGCCAACTAATTGATTTTCCAATTAGAAGAAGTTTCAACTGGTTTTTCAATTAGAAGAAGTTTCAACTGGTTTTCTAACTAGAAGTTCTAATTGGTTATCCAACTAGAAGTTCCAACGGGTTTTCCAATAGAAGAATTTCCAACTGGATTTTCATCTAGAAGTAGTTCCAACTGGCTTTCTAACTAGAAGAAGTTCCAACTGCCTTTGCATCTAGAAGAAGTTCCAACTGGTTTTCCAACTAGAAGAAGTTCGAATTGGCTTTCCAACTAGAGGAAGTTCCAACAGGTTTTCCAACTAGAAGAACTTCCAACTGGCTTTCTAACTAGAAGAAGTTCCAACTGACTTTGCATCTAGAAGAAGTTCCAACTGGTTTTCCAACTAGAAGAAGTTCGAATTGGCTTTCCAACTAGAGGAAGTTCCAACTGGTTTTCCAACTAGAAGAAGTTCCAACTGGCTTTATAACTAAAAAATGTTCCTACTGGTATTCCAACTTGAACAAGTTCCAACTGGTTTTCCAACTAGAATAAGTTCCAAGTGGCTTTCTAACCAGAAGAAGTTCCTACTGGTTTTCCTACTAGAACAAATTCCAACTAGCTTTCCAACTATAATAAGTTCCAACAGGTTTTCAATTAGAAGAAGTTCCTATACCCCTATTTGATTCCTCATTCGTGTCACATGCCCTGCCCATCGCAAACTACGAGATAAATTTTCCCCTTTACTTAAAAATAAAGCCACATTAACTTTCATGTTTCAGCTCATAATATCAAGGTGATCGGGATAAATAGATTCCCGGGCAACACCGGTTAATCAGCACGGGATATCTTAAAATAATTACGGTATAAATTTATAATTATATCATCTTCTAGTTATTCAACTGAACATAAAAACACATACATTTTCATTTATTTAGGCTTAGCAGCGCACGCCGGGTATAAATAATATACTTGAAGAGTCCTCTATTTAACACAAGACATGTGGACTTGTAATCAGCCTTCTGACTCAGCAAGTAAAACAGAGTTGTTTGTTATTGTCTTTATCTCGATAACAGAGGTCAGTTCCACAGCGACTCTCTTCATTAATATTTACTCTGTTCTTATATCAATTGAGGCGGCCAGAGGACAAGGGGTACAAGTGACAAAAAAATTAATTTAGAGAAAATTAAGTTTAAAGATCAACGAGAACATAAAATTCCAGGAACATCTGACAAGTCTCATAGATTGTGTTTATGTTCCTTATACATGAGTCCATTTATCCGCTAAATATGAACACATTCAACATAAACATTAGCCCATACTATAACTTTATTTTTGCATTAAGAGTCACTTACACCCCTTGTCTCGAAGCCATATTTTGAAATAAATTATCCAAGAAAAGTAGTTTCATACTTACTTACTCACTGGCACTATCAAACCTGTAGGTTCATGGCCGCGCGGACATAAGATCTCCATACATCCCTATCCTGAGCCAATGCTTTCCAATCATTCCCTGTATAATCTACTTCCCCCAAATCATAGTTAATGTTATTCTCCCACCTCATTCTTGGTCTACCAACTGGGAGTTTTCTCTCTGGTTTCCTACAAAAAGCTTCCATGCACGTCTTTCATTCCCCATTTGTGCCACATGTCTTGCCCATCGCAGTCTACGAGACTTAACTGTTCTTATTATATCTGGTTTCCTATAAAGATCATGCAGTTCATTGTTATGTAGTGTTCTCCATTCACCTGTCTGTTCATCTCTCTTTGGTCCAAAAATTTGCTAAGTACTTTATTCTCAAATACTCGTGATCTCATTTCCTCCATTAAAGTAAGAGTTCATGTTTCGGAAAAGTAAATTCATACCAAAGTTTTTATTATGATTGGAAATAGGTACTTACTTATCCAAAAAGAGTTGCATATTACAAGATTAATTGACAAAATCAGTCTTAAAGTTCATTGGACTTAAAGCTGCATTGATGGACACATTCTCTTACCCACCTCTCCACGTGGATGTTTCCCTTCTTGTCTGAATATTGTCTACCTTTATTCATTCCTATTTTTGCTTTATTTTTACCCAATTTCCTGATTTACTATAGTCCATGAGGGCTAAAGTGTCTAGAATATTTTAGAAAGAGAAAGAGAGTACTCACCATCGTCTTTCTCACTCATACACATATCTCTTCACGGTGACAGCGGTAGGGCAGACACTCCCTGTAGTGAACATAGATCAGTGGTGGCATTCCCTTCTTCTAAACATTCTTCCTGCCAAGTTTCTATGTCTTCATTTTCATTTTCATCATCGTCGGTATCGTCTAAATCTATTTCAAACCGATCACTAATTTGGTCCATTAAACCGTCTGCTGCCAATATGACTCTTCAATCTTTTCAGTGTGTTCACACTGTGCCAATATGACTCTTCAATCTTTTCAGTGTGTTCACACGCTGTGCAGAGCACTCTGAACCAGTCGCCACTGACAAAAATTACCTGACACAAAAGTGACTGGACGGAAGTGGGGGGGGGTGGAGTTTTTCTAGCATTCCTAAGTAATTTTACAAGGGTAGCCCATTGTGTTTTACGAAGGGTGGAAAAACAGTTCTCTAGACAAGGATAGCAGAAATCATGCCAACTTAGTCCTTTTACACTATAATCCTCTTTCTGCCAACATGGAATATTGGAGTATCATCATCATCATCTTCTTCTTCTCCTTCTTCTTCTGTAGATCCTGTAATGCTAGGTTCTTGAATGCCATCTCCATTGGAATGAGTCAAGAAAACAAAAATAACACCAATGATGTATCTTCATATTAAAAAAAATAACTTTATTATAAACATTATTAAAGTCTCTACAGACAGCGAAGCGACTGGGCAGAGAGAAATAACATAAAGATCAATGGAGAGAAGACAGAAATTATAGTATTCAGGAAAGGCGGCAGGCTGATCGAAGCAGAAAAAGTAAATGTAATGGGAAAATCCTCAAGAGTGTCAACAACTTTAAATGCAGACAGCAGGGAAGAGCTTCAGACTAATACACATCAGAACAAGAACGGTGGCAGCAATAAGGGGTATGAATGAAATTAGAAGCATCAGGCTATCATGAATCAGCACCGCCATGGACCTGTTCAGGTACTTGTGTATGGACTCGACCTGATATGGGAATACCTCACATATTTCAGTTAACTACTTGACCATATTATTATAGACTGAAGTTATTTTTAAAATACGCTTTTCTTCTAGCTTTTTCTTCAATTTAAAATGGTGCACATCCTTTTTATTTTACTTCTCAAAATTAAAATTCAATGTCCTAATACTATTTTTAGTTAAAATCATGATAAACTAATTTTTTTGCCTTTGATAATACACTGTTCTTATTAATATTTTATTGAATTTATCTTTTATCTATTAATTTTATATCCGGTACTAGCTAGCAGCACATCCAAAATTTATATAAATATTGTTGTTTGATTTTATAGTTAGGTCTGTTCATGATAATTCACTTCGATGACACTTCAACCCTGCACACTTCATAATATTCCCGAATTAATTCTGAAATTTAAACTATGTTTTAGAAAAGTGTTTGTTTCATATAGTAATTTTAGTTTTGTAAAACTGAACACTGTCCACTTTACCAAAGTTTTAACATTTGATGAGTCTCCAGTAGGACCAACACCTCACATATAGGCCTAAACAACCGTAAGATATGGTGAAAGTGAAGTGAAGAGACTCTTAGGAGTATCACCGAGTACGAGATCGAGGCTGGTTTATGAACTCACCAGAGATATATATTGACTTAGGCTTTCACGGCCGGACTTACTGTGATGATCTGTTCGCCAGCCCGGAAATCTTCTACACGATCATCACCAGAGAGACTTTTTTAATAGAAGATCTGCGGACAACACTACTCCTGCCATCTAGTGAGGGCTAGAATGTACTCTTACAAGACCTACAAAAGAAGAAGATGGACATAACATCTGAATTCTATGCGACCTGTGCGATGCAAGACAGACGATGTACAGAATCCAACTATGATTGGGTCATGTCACTACCAGACTGGCTTCCATCACAAGATATGCTGCAACAAGACATTTCATGAACCTAATGACAAGGAACAATAATCACAAACAGGAATGAGATGCACAAAGAAATTAAACATAGGCTCAATTCTGGAAATGCGTGCTATTATGCATTGCAGAGACTCTTGATGTCCCAACTCCTTTCAAAAAACGTTAAACTGAAAATACATAAAACTGTTATTCTACCAGTTATATTATATGGGTGCGAAACATGGACTCTTACTTTAAGGGAGGAAAGGAGATTACAAGTATTTGAGAATAAAGTTCTTAGGAAATTTTTTGGACCAAAGAGAGATGAACAGACAGGTGAATGGAGAAGACTGCATAACAATGAACTACATGGTCTTTATAGGAAGCCAGATATAATAAGAACAGTTAAGTCTCGTAGACTGCGATGGGCAGGACATGTTGCACGTATGGGGAATGAAAGACGTGCATGGAAGCTTCTTGTAGGAAAGCCAGAGGGAAAACGCCCAGTTGGTAGACCAAGAATGAGGTGGGAGAACAACATTAACTATGATTTGAGGGAAGTAGATTATACAGAGAATGATTGGAAAGCATTAGCTCAGGATAGGGATGTATGGAGAACTTATGTCCGCGCGGCCATGAACCTACGGGTTCGATAGTGCCAGTGAGTAAGTAAGTAAGTAAGTAAGTAAGTAGTTAAAATATTTTACTTACCGTAAAGACTGAGGTAAGTCCATCACATTCTGATTCACAATAATAAATAATATTTGATAAACCAATAAACCTCGAAGAATCACCAACACTGTATTAAACACTAATAATACAATAATAATAAATCTTCACGTAAAATTTGTTGGAAACATTAAATAAATAATAGTTTAAAAAAACTAAAACAACACGCTTTATTAGAAAACCTAACTAAAAAATGAAAAATAATTTTAATTTCCAATAAGCTTGGGATAAAATTAAAGCGGTCAACAAAAAAATCATCTCCAACACATTTAGAATAAAACTAGAGTTATCTACAAAAAAAATAATTTTACCATCAAAAGCGTGGGGTGCTCTATATCAATTAATATATTTGATAATAAACAGATATTGGTAAAAGTAAAGCCTCTAAGAAGAAAATGTAAAAACCATAAAAAGAACCCCACGCTTTTGATGGTAAAATTATTATTTTTTTTGTAGATAACTCTAGTTTTATTCTAGATGTGTTGGAGATGATTTTTTTTGTTGACCACTTTAATTTTAATCCCAAGCGTGTTGAAAATTAAAATTATTTTTATTTTTTTAGTTCGGTTTTCTAATAAAGCGTGTTGTTTTATTTTTAAAACTATTATTTATTTTTATTTTTTAGTTTGATTTTCTAATAAAGCGTGTTGTTTTTGTTTTTTTAAACTATTATTTATTTTTTAATCATTAGTTTAATTGCTTGTCATAAAGCGGAATCCCATGAAAATTTAATTGCTTAATACTCTTCTAAAAAAATCCTCCCTTCCGGATTTGAACCAGCGACCTATAGGTTACTGAAATTATATACCACTACAGTTCACCGCTCTTCCAACTGAGCTCTTAAAACGATTGACTAAAAAGTCGATATGTCCGCGACCTATTATACCGGTTTTTTTTATTTTCTGACGATTCTGGCCAGGATTTTAGAAAAAAATGAAACTATTGTATTGTAACTGGTCCTTTACAAGTATACAAAGTGCATGTCGATCCCATGTTTCTAAGTGGGTTAAAATCGTGTTCAAAGATTCAGTTACATAGACAGATACAGGTCAAGCTAATATAAAGCGTGTAAAATACAATGCTCTAAGCTAGCTGGAAGCCAAGGAGTACAACTACAGACGTACTCCTTGTCCTCCAAGCAGAAGAGCTGTTTCTCTGACTGATTCTCTAAGACTCCACTATATGTCAGAATCTGTTAAACTCACACATATGCCTCATGGGCACCAAACAGTTTCTCATATTAACTAACTATTTCTGCACTTAACTCATTAAAAAAAAGTCACTTGTACCCCTCATTTCTAGGCCTAATACATTTAGTTATTTATTGTGCAAATCTTATGTTTACATTATCTTATAATAATTTTGGCTAAACTTCACAATCTGCGACGCGACATTTTAACCGGATTTTTTGCATTATAAATCGCTGACTAGCCCTCTAGATTGTATTTTTGCAATTTTCGATATTTTTGAAATTATGTAATTTTTGGGAAAAAATCCAAGGTTATATATAGCCTTGGAAAAAAATAACTCGATTTTCAAATTTTTCATTTTAACCGGATTTTTTGCATTATAAATCGCTGACTAGCCCTCTAGATTGTATTTTTGCAGTTTTCGATATTTTTGAAATTATGTAATTTTTGGGAAAAATCCAAGCCTTGGAAAAAAATAACTCGATTTTCAAATTTTTGATTTTAACCGGATTTTTTGCATTATAAATCGCTGACTAGCTCTCTAGATTGTATTTTTGCAGTTTTCGATATTTTTGAAATTATGTAATTTTTGGGAAAAATCCAAGCCTTGCAAAAAAATAACTCGATTTTCGAATTTTTGATTTTAACAGGATTTTTTGCATTATAAATCGCTGACTAGCCCTCTAGATTGTATTTGTGCAGTTTTCGATATTTTTGAAATTATGTAATTTTTGGGAAAAAATCGAAGGTTTATAGCCTTGGAAAAAAATAACTCGATTTTCAAATTTTTGATTTTAACCGGATTTTTTGCATTATAGATCGCTGACTAGCCCTCTAGATTGTATTTTTGCAGTTTTCGATATTTTTGAAATTATGTAATTTTTGGGAAAAATCCAATGTTATAGCCTTGGAAAAAAATAACTCGATTTTTAAATTTTTCATTTTAACCGGATTTTTTGCATTATAAATCGCTGACTAGCCCTCTAGATTGTATTTTTGCAGTTTTCGATATTTTTGAAATTATGTAATTTTTGGGAAAAAATCCAAGCCTTGGAAAAAATAACTCGATTTTCAAATTTTTTATTTTAACCGGATTTTTTGCATTATAAATCGCTGACTAGCCCTCTAGATTGTATGTTTGCAGTTTTCGATATTTTTGAAATTATGTAATTTTTGGGAAAAATCCAAGCCTTGCAAAAAAAAACTCGATTTTCAAATTTTTGATTTTAACAGGATTTTTTGCATTATAAATCGCTGACTAGCTCTCTAGATTGTATTTTTGCAGTTTTCGATATTTTTGAAATTATGTAATTTTTGGGAAAAAATCCAAGCCTTGGAAAAAAATAACTCGATTTTCAAATTTTTCATTTTAACCGGAATTTTTGCATTATAAATCGCTGACTAGCCCTCTAGATTATATTTTTGCAGTTTTCGATATTTTTGAAATTATGTAATTTTTGGGAAAAAATCAAAGCCTCGGAAAAAAATAACTCGATTTGGAAATTTTTCATTTTAACCGGATTTTTTGCATTATAAATCGCTGACTAGCCCTCTAGATTGTATTTTTGCAGATTTCGATATTTATGAAATTATGTAATTTTTGGGAAAAAATCCAAGCCTTGGAAAAAAATAACTCGATTTTCAAATTTTTCATTTTAACCGGATTTTTTGCATTATAAATCGCTGACTAGCCCTCTAGATTATATTTTTGCAGTTTTCGATATTTTTGAAATTATGTAATTTTTGGGAAAAAATCAAAGCCTCGGAAAAAAATAACTCGATTTGGAAAATTTTCATTTTAACCGGATTTTTTGCATTATAAATCGCTGACTAGACCTCTAGATTGTATTTTTGCAGATTTCGATATTTATGAAATTATGTAATTTTTGGGAAAAAATCCAAGCCTTGGAAAAAAATAACTCGATTTTCAAATTTTTCATTTTAACCGGATTTTTTGCATTATAAATCGCTGACTAGCCCTCTAGATTGTATTTTTGCAGTTTTCGATATTGTTGAATTTATGTAATTTTTGGGAAAAAATCCAAGCCTTGGAAAAAAATAACTCGATTTTGAAATTTTTAATTTTAACCGGATTTTTTGCATTATAAATCGCTGACTAGCCCTCTAGATTGTATTTTTGCAGTTTTCGATATTTTTGAAATTATGTAATTTTTAGGAAAAATCCAAGCCTTGGAAAAAAATAACTCGATTTTAAATTTTTGAAATATACCGGATTTTTTGCAAAATAACTCCATTTTAATTTTTTTTATATCTACCGGATTTTTTGCATTATAAATCGCTGACTAGCTCTCTAGATTGTATTTTTGCAGTTTTCGATATTTTTGAAATTATGTAATTTTCGAAAAAACTGCGAGGTTATAGCCTTGGAAAATAATAACTTGATTTTCAAATTTTTGATTTTAACTGGATTTTTTGCATTATAAATCGCTGACTAGCCATGTAGATTGAATTTTTGCAGTTTTCGATATTTTTGAAATTATGTAATTTTTGGGAAAAAATCCAAGCCTTGGAAAAAAATAACTCGATTTTGAAATTTTTGATTTTAACCGGATTTTTTGCATTATAAATCGCTGACTAGCCCTCTAGATTGTATTTTTGCAGTTTGCGATATTTTGAAATTATGTAATTTTTGGGAAAAAATCCAAGGTTATAGCATTGCAAATAAATAACTCGATTTTAAAATTTTGGATATCTACCGGAATTTATGCATTATATATCGCTGACTATAGCTCTAGAGTGTATTTTTGCAGTTTTCGATATTTTAGAAAGTATGTAATTTTTGCGAAAAAATCCAAGGTTATAAATAGCCTTGGAAAAAAATAACTCGATTTTCAAATTTTTGATTTTAACCGGATTTTTTACATTTTAAATCGCTGAATAGCCCTCTAGATTGTATTTTTGCAGTTTTCCATATTTTTGAAAATATGAAATTTGTGGGAAAAAATCCAAGGTTTGGAAAAAAATAACTCGATTTTCAAATTTTTGATTTTAACCGGATTTTTTGCATTATAAATCGCTGACTAGCCCTCTAGATTGTATTTTTGCAGTTTTCGATATTTTTGTAATTATGTAATTTTTATAGCCTTGGAAAAATTAACTCGATTTTCAAATTTTTTATTTTAACCGGATTTTTTGCATTATAAATCGCTGACTAGCCATGTAGATTGTATTTTTGCAGTTTTCGATATTTTTGAAATTACGTAATTTTTGGGAAAAAAGCCAAGGTTATAGCATTGGAAAAAAATAATTTGAGTTTAAAATTTTTGATATCTACCGGATTTTTTGCATTATAAATTGCTAACTAGCTCTCTAGATTGTATTTTTGCATTTATCGATATTTTTGAAATTATGTAATTTTTGGGAAAAAATCCAAGGTTGTAGCCTTGGAAAAAAATAACTCGATTTTAAAATTTTTGATATCTACCGGATTTTTTGCAAAATAACTCGAATTTAAAATTTTTGATTTTAAACCGATTTTTTTGCATTAAAAATCGCTGACTAGCTCTCTAGAATGTATTTTTGTAGTTTTCGATATTTTTTAAATTGTCGTAATTTGTAAAAAAAAATTCAAGGTTATAGCCTTGGAAAAAAAATAACTCGATTTTCAATTTTTTTATTTTAACCGGTTTTTTTTGCTTTATAAATCGCTGACTAGCCCTCTAGATTGTATTTTTCTTTTCCGTTTTCGATATTTTTGAAATTATTGTAATTTTTGTTTAATAATCCAAGGTTTTTATGCCTTGAAAAAAAATAACTCGATTTTCAATTTTTTGATATCTTAACCGGATTGTTTTGGATTAGAAATCGCTGACTAGCCCTCTAGATTGTATTTTTGCAGTTTTCCATATTTTTGAAATTATGTAATTTTTGGGAAAAAATCCAGGTTATAGCCTTGGAAAAAATTAACTCGATTTTCAATTTTTTGATTTTAAACCGGATTTTTTGCATTTATAATTCGCTGACTAGCCTTCTAGAATGTATTTTTGTACTTTTCGATATTTTATAAATTATGTCATTTTTGTTTTAAAAATCCAAGGTTATAGCCATGGAAAAAAATAACTCGATTTTCAATTTTTTGATTTTAACCGGATTTTTTGCATTATAAATCGCTGACTAGCCTTCTAGAATGTATTTTTGTAGTTTTCGATATTTTTTTAAATATGTCATTTTCGTTAAAAAAAACCAAGGTTTTAGCCTTGGAAAAAAATAACTCTATTTTCAAATTTTTCATTTTAACCGGACTTTTTGCATTATAAATCGCTGACAAGCTCTCTAGTTGTATTTTTGCAGTTTTCGATATTTTTGAATTTATGTCATTTTTTGTTAAAAAATCCAAGGTTTTAGCCTTGGAAAAAAATAACTCGATTTTCAATTTTTAGTTTTTAACCGGATTTTTTGCATTATAAATCGCTGACAAGCCCTCTAGATTGTATTTTTGCAGTTTTCGATATTTTTGAAATTATGTCATTTTTGTTAAAAAAAATCCAAGCTTATATAGCCTTGGAAAAAAATAACTCGATTTTCAATTTTTTGATTTTAACCGGATTTTTTGCATTATAAATCGCTGTCTACCCCTCTAGATTCTATTTTTTGCAGTTTTCGATATTTTTGAATTTACGTCATTTTTGTTAAAAAATCAAAGGTTATAACCTTGGAAAAAAATAACTCGATTTTCAGTTTTTTGATTTTAATCGGATTTTTTTCATTAAAAATCGCTGACTAGCCCTCTAGATTGTATTTTTGCAGTTTTCGATATTTTTGAAATTACGTCATTTTTGTTAAAAATCCAAGGTATAGCCTTGCAAAAATAACTCGATTTTCAATTTTTTGATTTTAACCGGATTTTTTGCATTACTAATCGCTGACTAGCCCTTTAGAATGTATTTTTGCAGTTTTCGATATTTTTGAAATTATGTAATTTTTGGGAAAAATCCAAGCCTTGGAAAAAAATAACTCGATTTTCAAATTTTTGATTTTAACAGGATTTTTTGCATTATAAATCGCTGACTAGCCCTCTAGATTGTATTTTTGCAGTTTTCGATATTTTTGAAATTATGTAATTTTTGGGAAAAAATCCAAGGTTATAGCATTGCAAGAAAATAACTCGATTTTAAAATTTTTGATATCTACCGGATTTTTTGCATTATAAATCGCTGACTAGCTCTCTAGATTGTATTTTTGCAGTTTTTTATATTTTTGAAATTATGTAATTTTTGGGAAAAAATCGAAGGTTATACATAGCCTTGGAAAAAAATAACTCGATTTTCAATTTTTTTATTTTAACCGGATTTTTTGCATTACAAATCGCTGACTAGCCATGTAGATTGAATTTTTGCAGTTTTCGATATTTTTGAAATTATGAAATTTTTGGGAAAAAATCCAAGCCTTGGAAAAAAGTAACTCGATTTTCAAATTTTTTATTTTAACCGGATTTTTTGCATTATAAATCGCTGACTAGCCCTCTAGATTGTATTTTTGCAGTTTTCGATATTTTTGTAATTATATCATTTTTGTGAAAAAATCCAAGGTTATATATAGCCTGGGAAAAAAATAACTCGATTTTCAAATTTTTCATTTTAACCGGATTTTTTGCATTATAAATCGCTGACTAGCTCTCTAGATTGTATTTTTGCAGTTTTCGATATTTTTGAAATTATGTAAATTTTTGGAAAAAATCCAAGCCTTGGAAAAAAATAACTCGATTTTTTCAAATTTTCATTTTTAACCGGATTTTTTGCATTATAAATCGCTGACTAGCTCTCTAGATTGTATTTTGCAGTTTTCGTATTTTTTGAAATTATGTAATTTTTGGCAAAAATCGAAGCTTTTGGAAAAAAT